>JARJEC010122587.1:0-62568 GCA_030264575.1 Tachinus sp. AB-2021
AAAGACAACAGTGGATAACACGTGATGTTGTAAATAGTAGATAAAATCTAAATTTTATAAAAGAATTGTCACAAAATTTTCCAGAACTTTGGGAGCAATACAGTAAAGGAAACAATGAATAAATATATATTTTTATATATATATATATATATATATATATATATATATATATATATATATATTGATAATAAACGTAGCAAATTACATCAAATTCTAAAAATAAATCTAAAGCAATATAATAAATTCTAGAAACAAAAATTACGAAAAATCAAGTATATATCCAAACGGGTGGGAAAATTCGCTAAAAGAAACTGAAAATAAGTTTAATCATTTTTTTGCAAAATTATGTAAATAATATTGAAACTACAGAAACAGATTTTGACTCAAATTATTTAAAAAGCTGCGTGCAAAAATGTGAAAAAACTTTGTATCTGCATCCTATTGTAGAACAAAATATTGTAAAAGTATGCAAAAAAATTAAAAATAAAAGATTGTGTGGTTTTAATGATGTACCGCACTATATTTTAAAAAAATACATAAACTTCATTAATGCATATAGGTAATTTAATGTATTTAACGGGAACATTTCCTGACCATCCAAAACAAGCTATTGCATGTCCTCTATATAACAGGAATCACAACCAATTAGGAAATTATAGATCCATAAGCTTTTTATATTGCAATTCAAAAATAATCGAACATCTTATTAAAGACAGGTTAATTAGTTTTATAGATTCTGTTGCACCAATTTCCGAAAAGCAACAATTTTTCGTATAGCAAAAAAAACATAATTACTGCAATATGCAGTCTGCTAGGCGAAATAATTGAATCGATGGACCACCGTTTGTTTGCCTTTGGGAATTTTTGTTGATTTGCCCAAATCATTTGTCATGGTTGATCAAAAAATTTGGCTGTCAAAACTGCATAGACGCGCAATTCGAGGAATAGCCTACAATCTTTTTAAATCCTGTTTAAGTGACAGAAAACAAGTTGTAAAAATAAGAGAAATAATATCAGATACGTTTCCCCAAACCTGATACAGTTTATACAGGACCATTTTTGTATATTATTTTTGGCAACGATTTAGCACATATTCTTAGGGATGACATTGATAAACTAGTAAAATATGAAGACGACGTCACCTTACTAATCAATGGTAAAAACATTAAAGGTATTGAAAACAGTGCACGATTAGTTTTATCAATTATATGAATTGGTCAAACAAAATAAATTGCTAATTCATGAAAATAAGACTTCGTGTGTGCTATTTACATCTGGAAAATTAAAACAACAACTTTCCAAAACAAACAATCTTAATGGTACTACTATCGATCTTTCAACCCGTGTCAAGATTTTAGAAATCACCATTGATCCGCCATTTACGTTTTTACAACGCATAGACAACTTATGCAGTAAATTTTAAAATGCCAATTACGCATTAAGAACGTTGAGCAAAGTGGCAAGGAAAATGCGATTAAAGCTCGATACTATGCAAATTTTCAAAGCACAATGATATTTGGTATTGTTCACTGGGGACAGAATCCAGAATGGAAAAAAAAATGTATCATTCAAGAAAACTTTATAAGAACCACGGCAGGTTCTAAATGGCAAGACTCATGTAAGACTGCATTCAAAACTGAAGGTAAATGAACCTTTCCAAGTTTATATTATTTTAAGTCGTTTGTTTTGTATACAAATACAAAGTAATATTTGAAAAAAATAATTTAACTCACGATTGTAGCACACGTAAAAAACATTTTTAGGTACACCATAATATGACTCAAGACTATTTGACAAAAACCTTATAGGTAGTGGATGTTTCAACAAATTGCCGAAACAAATTCAAAACCTGCAGCAGTTTAGACTTTTTAAGATCCCTGTTAGGAAACTATTAATTGAAAAAACTTTTTATACCTTCAATGAAATTGATTTTAAGTTTGTACGTTTTTATATATGTATGTACTTTAAACTTTATATTTGATTTTATGTGACATGTTTCTAACATTATGTCCAACTGTCTTTGAAATAAATCTTCTTCTTCTTCTTCTTCTTCTTATTATTATTATTATTATTATTATGCGTAACCGCTGGGTACCAGAGATGGAGAAAGTTAATAATAATAATAATGCGCAACAAACCGACCGCAATTTTTTACGACCAAGATATCTGCCAACTTTTATAGGATTACAAAGAAAAAATATTAACATAGATAAAATATCGAACACTTTTATTTTTACCAAGTAAATTTTATACCGAAACTATATATAACTAGGTGATAGCACTAGCCGTAAACTAGCTCTTTTTTTCTCTGAAAATTAGATTATTTTTCCCAAAATCTCAGTTTGATAAAACTAGCTAGCTTGGTGGCTATAAAAGATTTTAAAAAAATGTGTGTATGTATGTGTTTGTATATGTGTGAAACACATAAGAGATTTAATGTACTGTTCTAAAATTACCGTACGTTGTTTTTTTCTACATGCTTATGATCTCTTTGATTATAAAAAACTAAAAGTTTTATAAAAAATTACCCTGTTTTTTGCAAAAAATTACACAGTATATATGGTTTATTTTTCTGCAAAGGTAGATCATGTTTTTTATACAACAACCGCTATACAGTAAATTATAAAACGAACGAATCGTATTTATTTTATTCAGTCCGATCATACGTTACTAATTCTAAATAAACTTTTGTAAAGTTTGCATTTTACAAATTATATATTTTCATAGAATCGTTTCGTTTGAAGTTGTTTTTAATAATTAATACTAACTTCAACGCAAAATGATGCTTGATGATATAGATCCTCTGAAGTTATTAATTTACTCGACTATCAAATGTTGCATTTAAATTCATTAGGTACTAGGACAAGGTCATGTTTAAAATTAATATCCAAACTAAATAAACACTGATAATTATTAGGTCCACATATTGTTTATATAAATATTATTAGACTTTAATATTTACAGGTTTTTGCGTTATTAGATAAAAAGGCTTAGTTATATTGTAGTTTAGTTATCGAAAGCGGTGTTTTTTTTGCTTCGGTTTAATTCCATCTGTAGCGAAATCTAATTAAGACTAATGATAACTTTTCTTGTTACCGTTTTATCGTTTGGTTTCTGCTATACAAACATTAAGTATCAATAAAATGCATTAATATTTGTCTTTACAATGCTCGTCGTGAAGCTCTTTTCATTGTATTACCGTAGCTATTGAACTGTTCAAAAATCAATATTTACGACGAGAATTTGTTTGATATAAATATAAAAAATAATGACAATCTTTATAAAACGTTTTCTATAATTTCTACGAACAGTTTCACAATGCAACAATATTTATATTCAAAGCACACTGTCTACATTTGCATATGCTTGCAATTATTGTAAGGATATTTAAACAGTTTAGTCACGTTAAAATTGCAATTAATTACTTTTTTATTTCCGCCTTTTGCCGAATGAGTTATTTTGATTTGATTGAAAAGTAGTGCCAATTAATCGATGGACTCAAGTGAAGAAATAAAATAAAAGTAAGTAGAACTGATGATTTTTATAATATACCCTCGGCGCATCCACCATTTGTCTTGTATCCGGTAATTTTACCGTTTTCTAAAAAGTCTATCAATCTTTAACGTCCTTAATGGTAATAGATAAAGCAATATAAAGAACCATCCCATTTCTATCGGTTGCAATTATTTAACGACTTAATGACTTATCCATTTGTCACTCTTTATATAATTATGCTACTAAATGGAATAATAATACCCATTAATAAAAGATTATATATTAAGTATGAAATGCTATTTAGCATAATAACAATTTACAAAGTACAAAATAAATATTATCAAGTGAACAATAATGCATAACATATTACACATAGGGTGATATAAAATGCATCATACTTAAGAATATGCTAGTAATCAATGCTTTATTTTCAAGCATAATTACAGAACATTTTATTTTAATTTTGTCATTATAATTAAACACGGTATGTCTACTATTTTTTCAATTTTTCTATCATATTTTTGGATAATAGGACATATCAAAAAATATGATAGAAAAATAGGGTGGTCCAGCTTATATCTGCTAATCTATTAAAAATATCAAAAAACTATTTTCATAAATGTTGCTTTGTTTATTATCAGCTATTTATATAAAAAATAATTTACAGTACTACTTCCGGCTTTACCGGAAGTGATATTACATTCATTTTTTTTAATAAGAACACCCTGCAGATTTTATTATTTTTTAATACCTTTTACAATTGTTAAAGTTAATAAGCCTTATATGCCTAATACTTACCAAGTTAGTAGCTGTCAACTTGATGTATATATTTTACAGCAGGGTATGTCATAACTTCCTTATTTTTAAAGATAACATAATAATTCATTGAAACAATAATATTTATTTTAGTTATTACAATTTATTTTAGCAAGTGTTGTGATAATCTCATTTCCGGTTTAGGCGGAAATAACATAAACTTTATTTAATTATTTTTTCGTATAATATTAAATTTTTGATACCCAATCAAATAATATAAAGTTATAATAATTGTTTAAAATGTCCACCCATCAATTGTAAACATTCCTAATTAACTTTAACTTTGCATTTTGCAGCATTGCAGGTGTTATTAATAAACAAGCTTTATTTTCAAGCTCCTCTAGATTCTGGGAAGACATTTCATAAACTTTATTCTTTAAGAAACTCGTGCACAAGTACGTTTTTTGATTAATATGTCGATAGGGATACTGAATAATAAAGTTCTTGGACCTTATTTTTACAATAGAACACTAAACCAATAAAAATTATATCAAGACGTAAGGTAATTCATGGTTTTAACATGATTGTGCTCCTCCTCATAATGGTGGTCAACTAATTTTTTAAATACAATTTTTTTCAAAATCGGATCAGGAGCCCATTTTGTTTCCGGCACGATCGCTTGATTTAGCCATTCTAGATTTCTTTCTATGGGGTTTCTTAAAAAATAAAGTAAGGTAAAATTTATGGTTTTAATATGATAGTACTCCTCCTCATAATGGTGGTCAACTAATTTTTTTAATATTAAATACAATTTTTCGAAAATTGGATCAAGATCCTATTTTGTGTCCGGCAAGATCGCTTGATTTAGCTATTCTAGATTTCTTTCTATGGGATTTCTTAAAAACTAAAGTTTATGAAATATTTCATAAAAATCTCGAGGAACTTAAAAATATAATTAAAACACCTACAGTGGTGCAAATGGCAAAGGTAAACTTAATTAACAGAACCCACAAATGTTTACAATCAATGGGATGAACATTTATTATAATAATGTATTATTTTTGCGTTGTATCTAATCAAAAATAGAACGAAAAACTTAAGTAAATAAAGTTTTTATTATTTCCGTTTAAACCGGAAATAAGATTAATACAACACTTTCTGAAATAAATTGTAAGTTACAAATTAAATATTGTTGTTTCAATGAATTATCACGTTATCTTTAAACATAAGGAAGATATGACATAGCCTCCTCTAAAATACAAATACCAAGTTGACAGCTAATATCTCAGTAAACATAGTCTAATAAACATTTTGGAAAACAAGGAATTTAAAAATAGTAAAATATATAGGGTGTTCTGTCTAAAAATAAAGTTAACACTAGAAGTAGCGGAAGCGCTAACACCAGAAATGGTACTGTAAATTATTTTTATATATAAATAGCTGATAATGCACCAAACAACTTTTATAAAAATATTTTTTTGATATGTTTAATAGCTTAGCAGATATAAGCTGGACAATAAAACACCAACCACCCTGTATATCTGCATTTAAAATTGGCTTCAAAAATTTTAAATAGGAAAATATAAAAGTATCTCCATCTCGTATATTTTTCTGTATAAAGTGTAATAAAACCAAGGCTTAATCTAAAATATCTAGGGGCGTTTATAAATCGTAATTTGCTAATAAAATGTGAAATATTGCCTTTTGCTATGAGGATATTTGCATAAAGTTTGCGAAAATTAATCAATTTTGCGTAAATATCGAATGGAACAAAACCATTGACCGTATCAACGGATTATAATATATTTCGTTTTCGCCACACTTCATAATCCGCAAAACATTTTGCGGTATACATTGCTATTGAATTACTATCAACCGATTTCATTAAATTATATGCTATGTTTATTTAGATTTGCATTTTAAATTAATTCTTTAATAGAAATTGATTAACTTTTATGGATTTCCTATTTATGCAATTACCTTCAATTAAATTTTATTTTTTTTCAACCGTCTTTCAACCAATACTTTTTACATTTAATTTAATTGATCAATTATTTTTAATCATAATTAAATACTGTTTTTAGTCAATATTTATTTGTAAACGTCCTTTTAAATTTAATAAATCTCATCTTCCATATTGAGGGCCGGCATCACGAGGATTTAGAAACCGTGCTTTGATTTTCTTCTCGCTTGGATCTCTTTGCATCCGTGTTTTAGTTACTCCGCTCTTTGGACAGCCTTTGACGCAGTCCCGATTGCTGGTATGATAACAATAAACGTCTGGCTTATTTATTACTAATGTAAGTACCCATTAGTATGATGAGAATGAAATAAATGATGTTGCCGAACAACTAGAAGTATATTTATCTGAGCAAATTATACTTATAATGTACGGTGGCCAAAGGCGCAGAGTAATAAAAACAAGCGCAAATTAGTCAGTCGGCTGCCAATGATTACTGAAAAGACATACGGTCGGTTTACAAGTAAAACACATTCTAAACAAAGTTTTTATTATTAATATTTAATTTTTAACTACATTGTTTCTTAAATGTCTGCTCAACGATTGATATTTGTATGTGATGAAATGCCACAACATTTATGTAAGTATATTTAACATTGATTAATGTTAAATATACTTACATAAATGATTGATTAATCATTTCTATAACTATTTTAGTACGTGATTAATGGATATAACTCAAATTTTAAAAAAAAGAACTTGTTTTGCTTGTAGACAGACGATGTAATGTTTTGATAATGTTATATGGACATTGCAGATAGGAACAACATCTAATAATTTCAGTTTGTGCGTCATCTAATTGTTAGATATTGTCTTTGCGTATTATGTTTAAAAAATTATTGCACCTCATGACTTTTAATAAGGTTCATTTAGAATTTATTTAAATGACATTCAATATTTAGCTTTAATATATTTGCAAAAATATTGCAGGTGGGGATCCAATATGGCTAGGTTATCATATTTATCAATACCAATAAATTTGACTATAGTGACTCAACCACCCGATCAGCTATTGCGTGAATTGTTGCATATTATCCCCATATACCATGTCCATGCATTTGCAATGTCATTTAAATGACATTTATTGCTCAGTAAAATATATTTATATTTTACTGAGCAATAAATGTCATTTAAATAACATCTAACATTTATCGTGTGGTGCAATATATTTGCAGAAATATTGCAAGTAAGATTAATATTTAATAATCGGTAATCATCATACTTGGTTGAGCAGGTAGGTTGTCATAGTTATAAACACCAGACTAATAGAATTGACTATAGTGATGCACTCACCCTCCCAGCTATTGCGTTTATCTAATTGTTAGATGCTATCCTCACATGTGATGTTTCTAAAAAATATTGCAAAACAGTATGAATATTAATTGTTATTTAATAGGCTAGTTTATGTTTGACATTTAATGTTTATCACTTACTGCGTTATATTGTAATAGATATCAAAGGTGAGGATAACATTAAATATTTGGTGGGTTGGTCACTATAGTTATATATACTAAATCAATAGATCTGACTATAGTGCCGCGCCCACCAGCTATTGCGTTATCCAATTGTTGGATATTATCCATATATGATGCAACATATTTGCAAGAATATTAATATATAATTATAATAGTAAGATTAATATATAATTATTAGAAAATGCCATGGTTGGGTGCGCGGGTGGGTCACTATAATTATAAGTACTATCATCATCAAAGCATTATACTACTAATGGAGTTTAGCTGCTCCTTCTGGAGCTCTCATGATTCATTTTATGGGTGGATCAGTAGCGGCTCTCTACTACTACTACTACTCTACTACTATTTTAAGTACCTCTAGTGCGTCTATTAGTTGTTTCCTTTTGACTAAATCAAACGCAACTTTTGAAGTCTGTAAACAATAGTTCTAAATTTATATCATATTCGTTCGCTTTTTCTATTATCTGTTTAACTATGTGAATCGCGTCAACTGTTGATTTGCCGCTCACGAAACCGCATTGGTATTTGTCAATTTCTTGTTTAGCTCGATTCTTCGGGCAATTATTTTCTTGATTTTCTCTAGTGTCGGTTCTTCTATGACATTAGTTACTTTTGGTTTGGCTGCTATCCAACCTTCATGAAATTCATCCAATAAGAGTTCTTTAAAATGAGCTTTCTATGTATTCCTTCCTTCTTCATCATTGATAACTGTTTTTCCTTCTTTATTATTTAAACCTGTTGTTTTCCTCAAATTGTTCTTTTTCTTGTTTGCTTTTATTTTTGGTAAAATATTTTGCTGTTTTTATTTTCTTTTTCGATTTCTTATATTTTGTTTTTTACCCATTCTTGCTTTGCACTTCATATAACTTTATTACATTCGTATTTCATTTTGTTGAATCTTTTAACTTCTTTGTTGTTTCTCAACAATTCCTTCCACGCTTCTGCTTTTTGAATTACATACTTGCTATATTTTCCATTCCACCAACCATTTTATAAGTACTATAGTGAATTTAAAACCACCTTGGAGTCGATGTAAAAAAACAAAACCGCGTAATCGGTACGTGAACACAAACAAGCCTGCATGCGATTGGTCGTTAGCAAGAGGCTCGGCAGCTCAATCCAGAACCCATTAAAATAAGATTTCATAAACAGATGCATAGTAAAATATTTGAGGTACATAAATAATATGGAAACTATATGAGCTTACCTTACCTATACATAATAGATAATAAAATGACTGTAGAATCTATTAATGCGACTCTGTCTCTGTAGTTGTGTATGAGCTGTGCACGTGAACAACGCGTGCATTTGTTTATTTTTACTCCAAGGGGGTTTTGAATTTACTATAGATCTATAGATATTAGTTTTTATTTAATTAGGTTAGATTAGGATTTATTTAAATGACGCTTAATATTTACTTGCTGCAATATATTTACATGGACATCGCAAATTGGTATAACATTCAATAATAAGACAGGGCAAATACATTGGGCGGGTGGTTGGGTTACCGTAGTTATCAATAGTGGACCAGTATCTATTATAGAAACCTACCCGCGTGTGCAGCTATTGCGTTATCCAATTGTTGAATATTATCTGCACATCTTATGTTTCTGCAAATATATTCACATTAGGATAGGTGCAATGAGCAGCAGCAGCGGCAATGATAGATGTTAGCACGCTGACATAAGCGACATGTGAATGTTCTTTCTATGCCTCTGTTCCGTGCATTTTTGCACTTTATTTCGCATTTGTTTTTATAGATCCAAAAATATAGTAATATTGTAAACACGTTAGTTCAGTCAATCTGCCTACATCTTGATGAACCTGAAGAAAAGAACGAAGCAAATTGTAAACACAGCATTTCGTGGCGCTTGAGCTCTCTTTTGACTTACGCCACTTATAAAGCCACTGTCAAAGGCAATATTATAGCATATTGATTATATTATATTATCAGGTATAATGTCCATGCTATTTTGACAATTGTTGATTCAGTCTTTTTTTTCAACAAAATAAATTTAGATTTCGTAAAAGATTGTAAGAGGCTATAAACGAAATAATGTTGTAATAAATGCGTATGTTGTTGGAAAGTATAATTTAATTAAAAATAATCTCAACTCACCTACTATCGCATTCGTGATTTAAACTGTTTTGATTATTTCATTGACACTAGTTTATTAAATAACTATTACGTATTACTGTTTTTTACTCAGCGCATTTTTTTAACCCGGCCTCGCCGGGCCTGTACATACATCTCAGTAAATAATAGATGAGATAAAATATTTTAATTATAAATTTAAAATATTACAATATTGAAGAACACAGTCAGGTGATCGAATCATCCGCACAGTGGAGTATTTGTACCTAAAAACACTGTACACTGTACCTGACATTGGATACCACTTATATAAAATGTTGAATACATGATTGCAGTTTCTCGTGAAAAGACAGCAAACTTATCAACATTTATACCATTGCCTCTTGAAATCACACATCAAAGATCACTATAAACCGTTTATTAAATTGATATCTACGCCTGTAATTCTGGAGCACAATTCAGAATCTGCAAAGAATCTTCTTGGCATATTTCCGTCATTAGTACTCCCGAATTCCGCTTTAGATACATCAACTAGAAGCCCCATTTCTTCCTTGAACTCTTTCTGAATTAGTTCTTTTCTTTCTTCAATCTGCTTCTCTTCTAAACTGCATGATTTTGTACGTTAAATGTAGCAGTGACTTGAAGAAACGGATTCTTGTATGAAGAACTGAAAGTCCAAACGGCAATGCTTTATTGACCAGGAGTCAATAATTTTGTTTCTTTGAGATTGTGTACTTGGTTCTCAATGAAACTCATTTCCTCTGTAACATCTGTTGTTTCTTTAACAAACTGTATACGTGTGCGTCTGCAGAATCAAACTGATAAAGAAACTGGATTTTTTCATATAATTTTCTCTTGTTTTCCATTAATTATCACTACCAATTTTAGAGGCACAATTGAACTTTGAAAAATTTTGTCAGTATTGTTAAGAAACTTTTGTTTATATTGGGTTTGTTGTGGCCCGTCACAGCCCCATTTTGATATTAAAACTAAATTTTGCTATATTGGTTTTGAGCAACCTTCTACAATTTTTGCTACAAACTATAGTCAAGTAGTGCTTGTACCTCAATCTCAGAGCAGGCTTTGGTCACTCTGATCGATTCCACTTTAGAGTAAAATTCGGTTTTAGCCATTTTGATGGCTGAGTAACAAGGAAAAATATTCTTGTTAGCTTCTTGTATGATTTTCAACTGCCTTCTAAAAAGATATTAAGAGTTTCTCTCTTTGGAGAAGTAATAACTTGGCGATGCTTTTTTTGCCGTTGTTGGGGAGGATATTACTTCTTTAATTATAATTGACATGTAGATATTTCCAGCATTACGTTGGCTCACGCCAGCTGCATGTAGCAGTTCCTCAGCTGGTACTTGCTCTCGCAGCTCTTGAGTTCTCCGACGCTTACTTCGCTCAAATAACTTTTCAAAACTTTTGGTTAGTCCTCCAGGTTTCTCTAGAGGTTTTGCTGTTTTGTCCAAGAATGATTCAGTAAATTCGAGCCAATCTACGTTGTTTATGAAGAAACGTTTTTTGTCATAATGTGTGTATATACATTTATTTTTAAAAATGTTCTTAAAATTTTTCAAACAACGATTTAGCACTTTGTTTTTGTAATCCGATCATTTTGTAATTTGTACAAGCTTTTCTTCCAACAACATAAGCTTTTCATCGATTTTCTTTCCTTTAAACGTTTGCATGATTTCATTCAATTCTATTCGAGTAAATTTTTTGGACATTATCACAATTAAGTCTCACCGTAACTGCAGACGTTTCATAAGTAGATTAACAAAGAAACTGACATTATTTATATACAAAAAATGAGGTAAATATTACAAATGCTTATTAGAAAAAGAGAGATTGGTATTGTTATAGATACATAACAAAATATATTAAAACTAAAGAGATTAGAGAAAACTGTACTGAAACAATATAAATCACATTAAAAATATTAGGGATTATCAAAATTATGAGCTTAGCAAGCAAAGAAAGTAATTATTGACAGATTAAGTAAGGTTTTAAATTAATTGGGGTGTACAATATCACATGCTTATGGTCGATTCTAACAATAGTCTAATTTATTGTCTCTATTGAAATAATTAATTTCGTTTTACTTTGTTGGGTTATAAATTTTTTTTAAAAAATTGAGAGTTATGACAAAATCTGCTTGGGATTGGTCTAAATTTCACGAGTATAAAAATATATTGCTGCTCCAGCAGGATCAGGGCATTGACAAAAATGTCTTTATCTGAAAATTTGAAATAAAAAAAAACAAAAAAATATTTTTTTATTGTTTTCAATATAGTATATTCTCTTCACTTTCATGTTGTAAAGTATTTTTTTAAATTAATTTGCAGGGTTCCACTATATCAAAATAAATGTGCAAGCTCAAGTATACATTAGTTGTGTTTATATAATAATAAAAATGACCGAGTTTAGGGTGACTTTACAAGGAGGTGTAAAATCAGGGAATATTTGTAGGTTATAAAAAGGCTTCAATTTAACAATAAAATTATTCTATAAATTTATTTAAAAAAATTATTTAAAAGTTGTTTGTAAAGAGCGGAATGCTTGGGATTAGTCTAAATTTTATGTGTATAAAAAAATTTTGCCTTTGGCAGGATGGAGACATTCACAAAATACCTTTATTTGAAAATTTTGAATAAAAAATTTAGTACTTGTATACTACTGTTTGTATAGGTTAAAAAGAAAAAACACATATTTTTTATTATTTTTTTAAATAAACCTTCTACTTTTATATTGCATAGCTTTTTTTAATAATTCCTGGGTTCCACAATATCAAAATAAATATGCAAGCGCAATGCACATGAAAATTTTAATAATTGCAATTTGATAGATATGTTATTAAGCTCGAAGAAAAATATTATTAACATACGTTTTCATCAACTTTTTGATTTCGACTTTTGTCCGGTTTTTAGATACAAATACTCCACTGTGGACCGCTGTACATTATTGAATAAATGTAGAAAGCAATTATTGTTTACTGTTAATTTACGTGTTATAAAAGAAAAATTATGTTTGAATGTTTAATAGGGTCTTTTTCAAATAGATATAGTTTTTACATATTACATTATAATATATAAAATATATTTTTAAACAATAATTGCAAATTTAAAAAAATAAATCATCTAAAGAACAGTTATTGGGTTTGGATCTATTCATTGTGTAGCAGTAATAGGAATCATTTTAATTGCAGACTCATTGTAACATGCAGCTGATTGAGTCTCGCTATATATGTTTATTATAATTTTGCAATTTACATTCAAAGTATAATTTATTATTTACAAAGCGTTTGTACTATGCTCATAGCAATTTGACTAATTTTATTAGTTCTAGCTTTCCTATTATTATTGTGTAATTAATTTGCGTTGAAAGTGTTTCAACTACATTACTGTAACAATATTGCTAAAACTGATCAAGTGTAATTAAATGGGAAAGTTGTAAATATGTAGAAAAATTAAATATATCCATTATTTTGACCAGATTTTCTTTATATAAGCAAACTAAAACAATATTCAATCTCTATCGCAACAACAAATAAGATAACAAAAATTGTAAAAGCGTAATAAAAAACATGCAAAATAAGAATAAAATAGAATGGAAACCAAAAGAAATTTCAACAAAGAGAACAGTGGAAAGAATTTATAAAGACAATAAAGTAAAACAAGATAATGTCGACACCTGAAAATGCAACCATAGTTAAATAGAAATAGATATATATGTAAATAGGTAAAGAAATTGTTTTTAATGTTATCGGATTATAACAAACCTAAAATATTTGCAATTACATTATAAATAATTGGTTCAAATGATTACAAATAATAATAAAGCATAAAAGATATATTTATAGTCAATTAAATTGCGATAATGGGTTATATAGGTATTCAGAATAAATTGGCAAATTGTAAAATGTTCAATATTCGATGAAAGTAGACATTGAAATAAAATAAAAGAAGAAATTTTTTATTCCCCCTTTTTATCGCATGCAAAAATTATTCAACGCTGAAATAAACTTATCATTTGTTTAGTCATTCGATCTTATTGCAGTCCGATTGAAACGGATCTTCCATAGCGATTACTTTAAGTGAGACTTCCTTTCATAAAAAAGAGAAGATTAGATAAAAAAGCGCGCGCCTGCAAACTTATCTTTGTATAATGATAGCTCTTTTGAAGCTTTCCATCCGGATATGTGATATTAAAAGATTGCTTATATCATCTAAGCCGACATATATTGCTTTCCTGTAATATAATTAGAACATTTAAACCTTTCGCAATAAAGGAACACGTTATAATTAATATTAAATTAAATAATTCTTTATAACTTATAACTAATACAAAATACACACACAGATGAAATGTGTGTATATTTTGTATTTGCAAGTTCTGATACATTACAATTTTTATTTTACGGTAATTTAATTGAAAGTTTCCAACAACTTTAGTATAGTTTTATTAAATTAATTAATATTCCGCGCACCAATATGACCAACCAAATGCCATTTCAACATGTGCACTAATATGAATCAAATCTAATTCTAATTCTAAGAACTTACATAATAAAGCAATTAACTGGTATAGCTTTGTTTGATTAAAATCTTGAGAGGGTAAAAAATAGCTTTTTCCCCAGCGGTGAAATAAATTCGTTTGGATTTTCGGTAAAATATTAGTCTTAAACTTGTAAACTTCTCTAATTCTACATAATGTCCCTACCCGCATAAATAAGGCTACAGTTAATCGATTAATTAATGTGAAAGGTCTGATTTTAGTCTATTTTAACGTTTTTTATTGATAATATTAGTGGATTGCACACATTTCTTTAACGTATAGATTGGCAAATACTAACTTTATAAGTTCTCATTAATCTAATTATTCCACAAATTTACCATTTACTTAATTACAAAGGGTACAATCTGTTTTTATATTCGTTCCTATTATTGCATGAATTTTGGGTAAAGCATTAATTCCTAACATAACAATAATTGAATAAAATACAAAATAAACTTAAAAATTAAATACATTTTATGGCTACTAAGTAGGCATATGACTTGAGATATATTGTGTGACCAGTTTCAAAATCGACGATGTTGTTTTACGTTTTTGCAAATTTTTGCTCACTAAATCGACTTATACATAAGATAACAGTATCTATATAATATTATTATGTATTGAATAATAATAAATAAAAAAATTAAGATGCAATTTTTATTTAGTTGTTTGTTTGGTACAAATAATATGCCACGTAAACTAATTGAGTGCTTTAAATAAAATGCTATTGTCAAAACCCAACATCATACAGAAATGTAATTGTAAGAGGTTTTATGCGTAATAAGTGATACTAAATAATACTATTTAACATTAGATTTTTATTTTAAAATTGTAATTTAAATGTTATCAATATTTAAAAACTATTTTATTTTTAATTGAAAAGCATATTAAAATTATTCAATTTGATAATTGATGATTCATCATTTACTACACAAAATTTATATCTACATAATTACAAAAGCAATTTTGATAATTGAACCGATTTCTAAATGTATTGCCAATATATTTAAGCGAACTAACAATTTTTTACAAACAAAAATTTATTTTTTTACAATTCTAACTAATTAAATTACACTTGCAGTAGCTTTTGTCTTTTTATTACTGCCCCCATTCATTCTAGTCCTCTTTCAATATCATTCATCTTCTCTTTTCCTATGGTCTCCATGGCATCGCCACACACACTTATTCCTCTTCGCTGATTAGTATTTTGACATTCTGTCTTCATTACCATATCTAAATCTTGTAATCATTTGTCTTTCTTTTATGCAGTATCTGTCATTCTGTAGATATGATGGCAATGCTGTTTTGATTATAGATGCATATTGAGCATTGCACCTAAATTCATTGACTTGCATACATCTTTCTTACATCTGTATATCTCTCTCTCTTTTCATAATATCGTTCCATGTTATTATTCTATTTGATCTCGTTATTTCTACTTTTTCGATAGCATATCCTTTCACTATTGTAATATCTCTTCTTATTTTTTCCAATTTTATAATTGTTGCATTTCATTTTCTTGTACAAACATTCTTGTAAATTATTCATTCACTTCTCTGTCTCAATCTTTTTTTATACTTTATTGCTCTGTTTGCTGCATTACTCTTAATTTATCTTTTTTTATTTCTTCAAGCACTATATACCATGGCGTCCAGTAAAATCCGAGTACCAACCTCCAATACTTTGCCTATATCGATTCTAACTTTTATTCTTTCTAACCTCAAATTTCTGCCCCATATAGTAATATACTTCTTACTAAGCTATCAAACAACATTCCATTTGTTTTAATACTATCAAACTATCTTTCACCTAATCCCCATATTTGTCCGACTATCTTATTTGCTTTTTTGCAAACACATATATATGCTCATTCTCACTATTATTCATACTCACTTCTCATCTTTTCTTTCTAAAAATATTTTTCTAAATTCATGAACATCTTTTAATTCTTTTTTGCTTTTCTTGCAACAATCACCATGTCATAGGAATAAGCCAACGACTACACCTTTTACTCTGCTCAATACAATTCTTCCTCTACGTCTGCCATGTAAACAAGACAGGGCATCTACTCCTTTTGTTGTCCAAATTTTTTTATTTTTTCTTCCATTCACCCATACTCTGTTGAGTCTCTCAATCATTTAATATATTTCTTCCATTATTTTTATGAAATGTTTGTTTATTCCTTTTGCTTTCAAGTATTTCCTTAATTTTTCTTGATCTACACTGTCAAACGGTGCTTTTAGGTCCAAGAATAATGCATACAACTTTCCTCTTTTTATCGATGTTTCACATTCTATCATGTGATTCAATATATACACGTTATTTATGGTAACTCTTTTTTTTACCAAACCCGGCTTGACCGTCTGACAGTGTCCCTTTCACACCCATTTCATTACTTAGTTTTTCTTCCAGGACCATTCCATATATCTTGTATGCCGTACACAAAAGCGTGATTTCTCTATAATTTTTCCACTTTTGTGTACTGGACATACAAGACCTCCTCTCCACTGGCTAAAAAAACTTTCACTCTTTCATACGCTATTTATTATTTTGCGCAATCTTTTAATCGCATCATCAATGCCATACATTCATGCTTTATTTTGTAATTCATCCACTCCTGGCGTTTTGAATTTTTTTAATTTTTTTATTATATGTTTTAATACAGTTTCTTTTGAGATTTTTTCTCTGAGACATTCTTCGGATATTCCTGACTTTGTTTCCATTTTTTCAAATTTGTTCATTTTACCAAATAACTTTAAGCGAATTACATTATGATATTTTTAAGAAACAAACTTTTAACTTTTAAATAAAAAGTTTATTTAAAAAAATATTATTTAATATCATTTGATGTTCACTATTATAATATACTAATTTTGCATTTTGTGTGTACTCTGCATTATTTAACGTCTGCCTAAGTCTGTCTTCTTTTCAGACTAAACACCTACGCAAGATGCTATCTACAGCTGGAAAATTTGTTGCTAATTCAGAAAATCTAAAATGTATTATTACGTTATTTAACGCGCACGTACACATACTTTTGTGTGTTGCGAGTTTTACTTCTTCCGAAATAAAAATTATTTAATTTTTCACATTTTCTGGCAATTGACGCTACATTTAATCAGTTAGTGTGCTACCACATTTTTAAACTATGAGAAATATTGATCTAGACATTACAGAGAAATTTTTTAATCCAACATAAGGAGTTAATACCCCTTTTTCTCAATCTAAATAAGTAAACTTTCCAAGCGAGGACTGCCCAGATTAAGATCTGGAATTGCTGAAATAGCAGTTGACACGCCAACCACTTTGCCCCTTGAATGGCTTTGCATTTTTTAGAGAAATTGGCCTTAGCAAGTAGCACTAAATATAATTTGCGCGTGAAATTACTTCTTTGCTTTCTTTTCTTCCTAATGTGATTGATGCATTGTATTGCTACTGTTATAGTTTAGAATGGGCTAATTTCTATTTTACTTATTTAAGGCAGCCACTTTGCGACAACAATGCTGTCCTTAAGAACATCTATACATGAAATCCTTGCCTATTCTTTTGATTTCTTGTGTTTTCCCTATACCCTGCATTTGAATCTACTTCTGCTTTCTAATTATGGCTTAGAAAGAGGGAAGCAAGCCCTCTTTTTAACCTTACTTGCAACTATTTCTCTTAGTTTGATCATGTTTTTTATTTCTTGATCTGTTCTCTCAGTTTTTGTGTCAATTCTATTGTATTTTTTTTATACAATGATAATTCCTCTCTATCGTTTTTGTTGCTGTTGCTTCATTAACATTCTGAAGTTTAACCTTTTATTTGCCAGCCGGTATATGGGTCCTAGCAGCTCCTTTTTGGAATAATTTCTTTAAATTTGACTAGATTTTCAGTTTTTCATCTGCTGCCAACAGGTTAATTTTTATTCCACAAGCTGCAAATGTTTCATTATATATATATATATATATATATATATATATATATATATATATAATTTTAAATTAACATTTAAACCCCATCTCTATATTCTGCTTCACAACAACTTCTTAACATTACACGTCCTGGGCTCTTTGATTGTTTAGGATAAGATATTAAGTATTTGGTAATATTCACTCGTAATCAAAAAGTTTGTCAAGAGTTGTACAAAAGAGGACAGAAGTTCGAAGAATAAAGAGTAGTCAAAAATGGTAGTTCCGCTGTCAAGATAGTAGACAACGTGCAATTGTGTTGGTTTATGGTGCAATTCCTCGTCCGCCAATTGGGACGCACTTGGTAGGGGTTACATTTTTCCTCGTAGATCATTTTGAGGGATATGACATTATACTTTAATACCCATATAACAAATTATGCATATTTGATTTTAATTAAAATAAATAAACATGCTTTTTGACAAATTTTTGACACATCCTATGCTCTTTCATTGTGTAGGATAAGATTTTAAATATTTGGTAATAACCACTGGTAACCGAAAAGTTGGCCAAAATTTGTCCAAGAAAGGACAGTAGTTTAAAGAAGAAAGAAAACTGGAAAGTAGTAGTCGCGCTGAGAAAGGTGGTAGACAAAGTGCAATGGTGTTGGCTGCCGGTGTAATTCCCCATCCGCCACCTGGGACGCTCAACCCCTTTACACCTTTCCTTGTAGATTATTTTAAGGGTTACGACATTATACCTTAACACCTATTAAACAAATTATTTATATTTGATTTCAGATTAAAATAAACAAACATGCTCATTGACAAATTTAAAATTCCAATTGGCGTTTAGCAAACAATGTCATTGTCATGTGCAGAATAGGATATCTTTTTATCAGTCATGTCTAAAGTTTGTATTGATACTATACAATTACATCGCGCAAGTATTTGTGTCTAGTAGTATCAAAGATGAAATGTCTGGAGATTGTAATAAATTTAATAGGCATGTTAACATAAATAGTATTACAATAATAGAAGATCTTTTTAAAAATATTGCAATTTTAGTTTTTGTAATATAATAAATATAAATTAATAGTTAACTTTGTAATATTAATATCGGGTCTAATTGGTTTTGGTTAAATTAGTTGTTATTATGGAATAAAATACGGCTCAGATAATATTATATTATATACGATTGTGAAATTTAAATTTTAAGGAAGTGTGTAAAAAAAGTGGGACAACGAAGGGAAACACGTAACTAGGCTTATTTGTTACATGAACAAAAATACCCAATTTAGTAACAAAATATTAAACTCAAAAAGTTCTGATAAATCTTCCCCGCGTTTCAGAAGTATGTGATACAAATGAAATATTACTTTCATAACTACCCAACGAACTTTTTCGTATAAAAGTGAAATGTTGACCTTCCTGCTAAAATATAAATTTTAAATTTAATAATTTAAAATATAAGAATGATAGAAAACTATGTTTCTACTTCATACATATTAAAGTGAAACAAAGACAAACAACATTTTTTCCTAAAAAATTATTTGGTTTGAGTGATAAATTTTAGATGTATTATTCTACTAACATTGTGAAGCTTTGATTCATTTTTTAGGAATATTTAATAATTGATAGAAAATACATTGTAAAACATGTTAAGCTTTCCGCCGTAACTTTTATTGGAAACGAATAAAAGGTATAAACACATGGAAACATTCGCATAAACGAATTCGGAATAAAACGACCATTAGGTCAATTGGGATATTCCCTCCAGGTTTTGGAAATATGTAGAATATATACCACGCCATTATAAAATTTACAAATGTTGCGTGTATAAAAATAATAATTCAAAAATAGCATTATTTAGTCTCAATACTCACGAAATATTATTTATATCATAACCCATTGATATAAGAACCTGTATATTTTATAAAACATTTTTATATACGACCAAAGCTTTAATTTCTATCGGATGATATTAATAACCTTTTATTTCTTCTACATGCACTTTCTCCATTTTTATAAAAGCTTTTGGTTTTCTGTCAACTTTGCTTCATGAATTAAATATTCTTGCACTCTTTTCTATTCAATATGAAAAATATGACAAATAAAAAACATGCTGTAAAGCTGCTTTATGTGCTTTGAAATTTTGTAAAATAAAACAAACAGTGGCTTTATATAATGCATATTTGTATGTATTGCATACAAAACATTGTTAAGCTCGTATTTAATTAAATTGCAAGTGAATACAATAATAAGTAAAAATTATAATAAACAATACTAATTTTTAATGGATTTTTAAATAATTTTGTAACATTTATCATTTTATTTATTCTGCTTATAAATATTTGTTCTTCCAATTAGCATTATAGAGAAAATATTGAACTTCTAAACAAAATCCGCTATTCACATTGACGTTTTTTAAATAATAATAGCAAGTCAACGCAACGCAACATTTTAAAACTTAATGAATAAATAAATAACATTAACCTAATACTACAACAACTAACAAATAAAACCTAAACAATAAATAAATAAAACTTAAAAACTAATCTCAGATAGCGCCGGAGTTGTGAAGGAGTCCGGTGCCGGAACCTAACCTATTACTACAGTTAAATGCACATAAAACGTAATAAATAATTTAATAAATAACAAATAAATTTTCACTTAAAATAAAAAAACAAAACAGATTGAGGTTACCCTTATCTCTTCTTTAGAAGTCTTGCGTAAAGTAGGAAAGAAATCAAGACATTTCCTTAAAAACTTATGACTGTTCGAGAGAACAGAAGTCATATTACCTAAGGAACTTAGACTATTACGTTGACAAGCATTCGTCTAGAACACTACACTACTATACTTGTTGCACCGTTAAATAATCTTAACAAATTTTACATTTTCCTTGCGGGTTGTTGGTTAGAAGATACAAGGAAGTTATGTTGGTGTGTCTTATGCGTAATAGAACAAATCAACTTTTTTTGTGGTAAAATCCAGCTACTATCTTTCAAGGTGTTGTGTTTTTTTTTTGCTCTTGCAACCTTTTCACTCTAGCTGCTAATCCTCGGTAATCTTGGTAATAATAACAATTTTAGGTTATTAGATCACCATTATTTGCCTGTCAAGCAGTTTTATTGGCCAGCTCATTACTTTCAATACTTACATGACCCAGCGTCCAAACAAAAATAATCTTGTTTTGTACGCGTATGAAACGGATCGTCTACTCCAGCTTATACAAACCACGATATTTTGGCTTATATAATTATATGATATTGGACTCTCCGTTTTTTACGCGTACGAAA
The DNA here is from genome assembly GCA_030264575.1 of Tachinus sp. AB-2021. NCBI lineage: Eukaryota > Metazoa > Arthropoda > Insecta > Coleoptera > Staphylinidae > Tachinus > Tachinus sp. AB-2021. The sequence continues at coordinate 21,590 of JARJEC010122587.1, forward strand.
CAAGTTCCGTTCCACTCTAAATGCCAATCTTCGGTAACCTTAGTTTTATATATTTTAATTTTAGGTTATTAGATCCACATTGACCGCCTGGCAGGCAGTTTTATTGAACAGTTAATTTTTTTAATACCCCCATAAACCAGCATGAACACAAAAACAATATTGTTCCGTACGCGTAAAAGGATCCGCTAGTCCAGGCTTGTATGAGTTGGACCAGCGGATTTGACAAGTACCTAAAATTTGTGTTTAGCTCTTGTGGAGTCGGAACAAAAATAATGACTTGTAACTTTGATATGTTGCTTATGATTTTGTGCTATACATTGATAGACTCATATAATTACCAAATTACCAGGAGTAGGGTGCGATCTAGGTGAATAAAGCGCTTCTATTTCTCCGACCGGTCCTGAAACTATTATTATACACCTGCAATTTGGTCCAAAAACTTTACCCTAAAAACAGCGGGACATGCATTTTGTTTTCAGTGTGGTCAGTTTCATGAATTTCTTTTTTAAACTCTATTAGCTCTGGCGCCCAAACGCACGCGTACGGCCCCATACTGTAACACAAGGCGGTTACGACGCACGATTAGCAGAACATTGTATTTAGAGCACAGGCTTGGCGACTTTTGTCCGGAGAGTTCCGCTGGCATATCTTATCAACGCATGGTGTTGTCTAGAGACTTTTGTACCGTTCAACTGTAATGAATACTAAATAATGTCATAGACTTGTACAGCCTCAACGACACCTCTCTCCGCGCTCCTATGTTGATTCTTGCCAAATAATTTATAACGTTGAGTGCTTTATTACAAAGCGCTATCAGCTCAAAATGACAAAGGCTATTCCACTCCTAAAAAATATAATAATATATATATAAATAATACTGTTTTCAAAATGTACCAAATCAAACAAAAAAAATACGATTTTTGTAAAAATTGCGCCAGAAAACGATGAGAACAATAAAGAATTTTACTTTTGACATCCAAAAATTATTTAGAAATGCGGTGCGAAAAATAAAAATTTTTTCTTTTTTTTTGTCAAAGTCAGCAGTGACTAAATACTGTAAAAACAAAATATTGTTTGGTCCTCCGGATGATTTATTTGTACATCAATTAATATATTTAACGATATTCGTTTATGCAATTAAAAAAAATTTAACTTTTTGTAAATTTTTGAAAGCTAGTTTTCTAATAATAATGTATAATAAACCTTATGTTTTAATATTCTTAAAAAACATTTTACAATGAAATTTAGCAAGTGATTTTCTTTTCGATGATCACGATTAATTTTGTTCAGAGGCCCCAACAAAACTTTTTAAAATGGGAAGTTGTTTGTGGTATTTACATCGGTCTAATTTATAATAAAAGTAGGGGAAACCGGCAAACGTTGTTTTGCCCTACCCTATATTATTAAAAATAATTTCATTAGTTTTTGTTGTCTTGATATTTCTTATTCATAGTTATTTTAAATCTTAAAATTACATTATATAAATCATAATGCTTATGCACGAGCATATTTTGTGTAATTTCTTTTGATTACATTTTGTAATTCATTTAAATTTTATTGGGAATTATTTGGTATCATTGGTATACGTGACAGCAATGCATCCTCTCCTTTGTATTTACCATTTAAAACTGTTGCTTTGATAAGATGGACCATTATTTTTTGCACAACTAATCTGTTACCATTGCAACGTGGAGGGTGAATGTTGCAAAGCAAGAAAATAGTCTAGCAGATTTTCAATATCAAGCGGTGTGGTAGTAAGACTGAAAAGTCCAGTGAATTTATAAATTCAATTGGATAATTGACAACCCCGTTTTCATCAACAACATTATCAATAAACTTGGACGTAAAAATGCTTCAACTAACACAAGTCCTGAAATTTGAAATTTATAGCATCAACGTGCTGGGATTTGACAAAAATCGGTGAGCAAAGTAATACAGTGAGTGGTGGGAGCAATGAAAAGTTTTCCTTTACTAATCTAGATCAATGGACGCATATTCCTTATTAATTTCAACGTCCATACGTTGTACATAGTAGTGATGATTTTAAACAGACTTTGATTTCATCAACATACGTTGAGCGTATGTATTATGGGTAGTGTTTGTTTGAAATATTCAGACAATAAAATAAGTGCTCCACCAAAAAGTTGGTTGATTGCTCTAAAATGTTCAAGTGTCCGATTGAGCGCCTCTAATGAACTTTTATGCACCATTGTGGATAGCCACCAACAACTTTAGCTTATTTGCGCAATGTATTACATGTGAAATATGTTGGAACTTAGGCATACAGCAGTGTTCTTGCAATTGCTCCGGTACTAGATTTTGATGGTGCTGATGCTCTTGCCAGTGCATTTTTTTTTCATTGAAATAGACGCGTTGTCCGTTTTCAAAATGTGTGGCTAAACGAAGCACTACTGGATTGCGGTTATGTATATGAAATGTTAGAATTAGCCAAATTGCTTCATTGGAGCAGATGTACCAGCTCATTTAGTAATATGTTACATCATTATATCCATTTATATCTCACAATGCAAACACTGCCATGTCCCTACTTTTATTAAAGTATTTGCAAATATATTTGATTGATTTTACAGAATTGCAAAATTTATAATTGATGTGTCTTTTGAACGTTTTTGATAATAGTGGTTAATAGTGCACAACAAATTTATTATCAATTTCAACTTAAGGTCAACTGTTTTGATTTTTAATCTAAAGGATCATCAACCATGTTCTGTTGGTCATTGACAATATAGTAGATATTTATTGATATCAGTCATAGTGTCTGCCAATAATTCTTTCGGGAAACTTTTGTTCATTAACATTTTCCATACATGGCGAATTCACATTGAACGTACCACATGGACCATGGATCATATTAATGGTAATAATGTCAAGTAATTCTGTATTACTTTTTGAATCCGATACTTCTGTTGATATAATTTGATTGATTTCCTCTGGTGGTACTGGGTGGTACTGCTTTTGTGCATTTTCCATACATGGCGAATTCATATCGAGCGTACCACATGAACCAAGGATCATATTAGTGGTAACAATGTCAAATAATTCTGTATCTATTTCTGAATTTCTTCTGGTCTAACTGGGTTGATTAAGCAAATTAGAATATGCGTATGAAGGAATCCACGTTTCTGCCACTTTACAGAATAAATACTGTAAAGAAATATGTTGCAATTCCTACAGTTGTTTTTACTTCAATTACATTGATGTCACTAATTTCAGAGTAAAAATAAGACTGCTAAACAAAATTAAATTTTATTTCATTTCAATGCGCAATAGGAAGAAGCACTTGGTGGCGCAAGCTGTAAATATGCATTGAATTGACTAATTGACGTAGAAGTTAAATAGTGACGCCATTTACCGAAGGCGGACGTAAAAACGTTTGCAACGTCCAAAATAATATATTGCGTGAATTTGGACTCAATTGGTCCATTGGTATAGAAATTTGATAGTAGCGCTACCTATCGGAACCGCATATATTTACAAACCTTACTCACAGTCTGGAGAATAGATGGTGTAAATATCGGCTCAATTGGTTTGAGTAGTTTAGCCGTGATGTTATTTTATATATAGATAAATTTGAATCAATTTTTCAAGTTCAATTAAATGGAAGCACATGCTATTTTCAATAAGTTGACTTAAAAATAACTTGAAATAAAAATAAGTTATTAATAAAATAACTTCATATAAAAGCAAGGCATCAAAATTACATATTGAGATCTGTGCGGATTTTCAACATTTTGAAACTGCGTCGACAAATTTATTTCTTATGTGCGAATAAACAGGTAAAAATGCTTCACCGAACTAACTTATTAGAAAAGATTATTTAATGATAAAACAATTGCTATATAAATAAGTATCTAATTATGTTATTTAGTTGTTATTTAGTCATACATATATAAAATATCAATTATATGATATATGTGAATATCGTCTAAAAAAGTTTACCCGTTGACGTGTAATTATATAAATAAGTTAATAAATTATGAACACGCAATTAAAATAATTGCTGATGTTAATATAACTTCATAATTACATTGAATTTGTAACAGAATTTATTCATTGAAACAATTAACCACTATTACCTAATTAATTTAATTACCGGCATAATCTATGCGGCATGATCTCGCTATAAAGTGATGCATACTATGCTCATCGTTTTCAGCACAATACATGGAATTAATATCAAAATAAGCCAATCAGATTATAATACTAATTCTTCTTTAATGCGCAATGAAATTCTGGATGCTTTAATGCGTTATTATTATATTAATATATAATGTATTTCAATTGCTTAAATCTGCTATATATTGTGTTTAAATTAAGAAGCTCATCTTTATAATATTTCTAGGTAAAATTTTTAATTTAGTGTTTTAAATTACTAATTAAGTGAAATTTACCTCGAGCAACTTACTACATACTAATTAGTTAACAAAATAATTTTGTCATTAATTAAAATATGAAAATGAATATTTTGCTATTAATAACAAATTATTGATTAACTTATATGATAGATGTTTTACTTAGTTATGTAGCTAAATCTCAAATATTTATTTTTATAGAATCACAAAATTATTCCGTGATTTTATTTAGCACTAGCGGAACCCGGCGAACGTTGTTTTGCCCTACCCCATATCAGTCAAAATAATTTCTTTAGTTTTCGTTGTTTTGATATTTTTTATTCATCGTTATTTTAAATCTTATAGTTATATTATAAAATTTATTATGCTTATTCATGAGCATATTTTGAGTAATTTCTTTTGTTTACATTTTGTAATACATTTCAATTCTATTGGGAATTGGTTGGTATCATTGGTGCATCCTCTTTTTTATATTTATCAATATGACGGCCCATAATTTTTTGCACTACTAGTCAGATAACTTTGGAAAGTCGTGGTGGATGAATGTTGCGAAGTAAGATAATAGGCGATCAGATTTTCAATATCAAGCGGTGTGGTAGTAATATTGGCAAGTCCAGTTAATTTAAGAATTCAATTGAATAATAGAAAACCCCAATTTTTATTAACAACAGTACCAATGGCACTAAACATGCTTCGCCTAACAACATATCACAAATTTTGAAATTTATAGCATCAACATCAATACTTTGGCAGATAATATCGCACTTTTATTGAGCCATTGATGATTGCAATTATTTTGTCTAATTGCGAAAAAAATGCTATTAATTAACGCATCCTTTGTTGCTGTGATTTGACAGAAATTGGTAAACAGAACAATGCAGTGACTAGTGAAAAGTTTTCCATTACTAATCTCCATCAATGGACGCATGTTTGTTATTAATTTCAACTTGCGTACCTTTTACCATAGTGGTGATGATTTTAAGCAGCCATTGATTTTATCTTCATATATAGAGCGTAGTATTATGAGTAGTGCTTGTCTGACGTCTCCAGGCAATATAATGAGTGCTCCATCAAAAAGTAGGCCGTTTGCTATCAAATTTTGAAGTGTCCGATTGAGCGCTATTAATAAATGTTTATACGCCATTGTGGATAAACACCAACAGTTTTAGCTCTTTTGCAAGGTTCCCATGTTTGGCGCAATCTATTCTTATATAAGTTCCACATACGGTAGTATTTTAGCAAATGCAGCGGTTCTGGTTTTTTGGTGGTTCTGTTGCTCTTGCCAGTGCATTTTCTTTATAGAATGTTGTCCGTTTTCAAGATTATGGCTAAACGAATTACTACTGGATTGCCATCATGTATATGAAATTATAGAATTAGCCAAATTGCTTCATTTGAGTTGATGTACCGGCTCATATAGTAATGTTGTCATCGTCGTTTTCATGTATTTCCCATAATGCAAAAACTGTCATGTCTTTACCTTTAAAAACGTATTTGCAAATATAAATAAATAAAACAGTACGTCTGCTAACAAAACTAAATTTTATTTTATTTTAATGCGCAATAGATAGAACAAGCACATAGCGACGCAAGTTGTAAATAGGCAATGAATTGACAAATTAACGTAGAAGTTAAATAGTGACGCCACTTACCGGTGCCGGATGTAAAAAACGTTTGCATCGTCCAAAAGAACAAAAGACTAACGAATGCAAATATCGAATAGACCTATTATTTCTTGGCATTTTTGATTGAAGAATCCGGCAATTTCTTACGCATACAAATATTACCTTTCCTACCGGAATACTATTTAGCAAACGTTATTATGTCCATCTACTGTTTGTCACCAATAAGGAAAACCTATTTTTGCTACTTCTAATTTATTTTGCAGAAATCTATTTTTTGCCAATACTAGTTTTTGATCAAACCAACAAACAGCAATTTGTGTTAAAGCCAAAAAAACTGCAACTTTTTAATGACTTCTGTTTGTTGTGTTTTTTTTTCAATCGGAAGCGGTATCAAAAGGTTTTGGTGTATTTTCAACTCTATTTTGTGAAAAGCAAGTTGTGATTTTGTTTTGAGGTTTCATATTGTGCATTATTTGCATTAATATGAAAGTAAATGTTGGAACAATTGAAACGGACTCTAAATAAAACCGTAACTGCAAAGAAACAGTGCTTGGTGGAAATACAAGTTTTTAATTTGGTTTAGTTTTGTTTCTGTTTTCGAGTTTTTTAAAAACATAAAAAACAACACCAACTCAATTAGTCAATTTTTAGTTTATCTCGTTTGATTTGTGTTTTAATCATATACCTTTATTATTTGTATCTATTTTTAATACGCTTAGTTCATTAAATCTACCTCTTTTACAGTACAATTCTGCATTCCTGTTAATAAATTTAAAATATTTACTTTTTTATCTGTTTGTTGCAGTTTCTATGGTATATTTGCTGTTTTTGTATTTTGTTATAATTTTTTATATTATTTTGTTAATTATAAGATGTCTTCAAATTCATAAAACAAAATCAAATTTTAAATAGAACCTTTGTTTTGTTCTTGAAACACTACATAATTCTTTAAAAAACTTTTTAGCCATTTGCTAAAATGCATTAATAATATTTTCAGAAACTTTAAGAGTAATTTAATTAATAAGTAAATGTAATTTATTTATTAAGGTATACAGTATAATATAATTTATTTTTCTACAGGGACTATTTTTTAAAGTTTTTGCAAGCTTGCCGGCAAAAACAAATGAAGGAGATAAAAAAGTTTTTATTATACATACAAGTTACTAATACATGTTGGCTATTTTTCAACGTGACATTGATACAATTGGGAATCAGTTTTTTATACCTTCCTCATATCTCGCTGCCGCCTGAGGTAGTGTTGTGAGAGTGTTGTAGTGGAATTCGTGGATCCTAGGACAACACTTGCATCGGCGCACTGTAAAACCATTAAACGTTTGCGAAGAACAATACAAAACAAGAGGATAATTATGTTGTTTGTCACTATGCATTGTCCTTTTTAAAATTGCACGACTTTATACAGCAAAGACAATAAAAAAGGTGCTCAAAAATTTTGGATGGGAGTTGTTTGAGCACCCGCCCTATAAGCTAGTATCAAGCTACTTCAATTTGTTCACCAAGATGAAAAAAGTGTTGTAAATGCTGCAAGAGTAAAGAGGAGCTGGAAACCTAAGTAGAACAACGTCATTAGCTACCAATCCTCGCAAGCATCGTGACTAGTGGCTAGTGGCCCGTTAACTATGTTCATAATAAAACAAATTTTATCTCTCTCATTTGTTTTGCCAACTTAGCAAAACTTGAAGAAAAAAAGCCATTGTATTAAAAATTTTAGATATGACAATGTTAGTTTTTTGATAGTTTGCAAAGCCAACAACATAATATAAATATATTTGTACCAGTTTCTAGTTGTAATAATAATAACAATATTAATAAATTATAAAAAAAATTAATGTCTGTGTTTAGAAGCAATAATATTTTATTGCCTCCGAGATTTCGTAATAATATGTTAATGGACTTTATGGAAATGCATATTTCACTTCATACATATCAAATTTGATGTGTTCCAGTTGCATTATTTTGTTATTCAAATGTTTTGCCTAGTGTAGATTCTGTAGATATATATATATATATATATATATATATATATATATATATATTGGAAACTGAAGCAAGCATTATATATTTCAAGACGGAAGGAATATTTGATTATGTAAAAGTTTGGGATATTTACTTTGATTCCTAGTGTGATTCACCTTCGGCAATATTCGTATTTACTTAAAGATTCTTTTGCTTCTTTTCTAGATCTCGTGGAGATGAATTAACATGCTGGATAGGAAGTCGAAGTGCAACGCAAATAACGCCAATAACGCAAATAATAATCCGTGCGCTAGTGTGTGGGATCTTTAAATTTCGATTTCGTATCTGTACATTGAATGTGATGCATCTACGGTTAAAAGAGTGACTTTCAAACATAAACCGATGTGTCCTTTAGGCATTGCTACATTCCTGAGTGTAGCGTGGCTAAGCTATCCATCAAATGGTCAACTCGCTTGGACCCCCATATACGTGGATGGAAAAAGTAAGTACTTATATGTCACTATGCTGTCTCGCTTGAAATATCTGTACATCATGTAATATATTGCGTTGCTTGCTTTAATTGTGAAATTGTAATCCGGACGTAACATATTAACTAAATTAAATATTATATAATCACGTATAACGATTACTTCATGCAGTATTGTTATTCAATTTTTGAAATACTATGGAGGAGAAGCTTTTGAAATATTAATTAATTACACATAATGAATGATTAATTAATTTTACCTATTAGCAAACAGAAACTGCAAAATTAACAGCAACAACAGAAATTATATAACATCAATCAAATAAAATACTAATTTATGTAGTTAAATGCAAAACTGTATTAATTTGCACAATATTGAGCACACGTTTTGGATACTACACTTTCAAACTAATTGTTCAAGCTTAATTAAAATATATTTTATATAAAATAGTAGACTAAATTATTTTTTAAGCAAACCGCGTAAAATTTTGAAGTGAAAACTTTTTAGAAGTTTAATAAAACACTCCAACAAGTTCCAGCTGACATATTGCATGTATTAATTCAATTAATCCTCTCAAGTCAAGCAATAGTGAAAAACCGCTAATATGTTTTTTTGGATATTTACAGTGGCATCAAACAAATGATTAAAAATGCTTTCTCTAAAATTTATTAAAAAAAACTAATCAAACCCGCATATAACGCTACAGATTGTCAATACAAATAAAAAAAAATACATGATTAGCTTTGCCTCATTCGGGATAAGCTCGTATTGTTGTTGTGAACATTACAGGAAAATAATACGTAGAAGCCGTAATAACAACTATGCAGTTTTGATTACTTTTTATACACAAACACAATGTTTAGTTTTAAATGTTCGGCGTGGTTTTGTACAGGTTTTACATGATACTTAAAAGTAATTCATAACACAAAGCTCGCACGCTAAGCTCTCACCTGAAAGAATTCTAATAAATCCAACCAACAATATTTATTACTTTCATACGATATATGCAAAAGCTCTTAAAATAAATGGTATTAATAGCTTAATTTTTCAAATTAAATTGATGTTATTTTAATTGAATTTTAATTTTAATTTTTAGAAAAATAACTTTGAAGTAAGTTTATTACTTTACCATAAGTTGCTTGATTGACATTCAATTTATTGTTTAATAAAATTTATAAAATCAAATTATTTAAGTTTGTTAGTTTGAATTAAATTAATTACAATAGAAGTCGAAAAATATATCAGTGCCAACGTTACTCGCATTAATGGAACTCATCCTATTAATAAAAGCTTCTATGATTAAGGGGGTGACCCAAATCAGTTGATTCACACAAGGATTTTCCAAGACAAAGGGTTACCAGATGCGACCCTCCAAAAGGAATTATTTTTAATACCTACGGCATTTAAACGAATGCCATTAATTAACAACACAGTTTAATTTCTAAGTCACGTCATCGAATGTAATTCAGGGTAGAGTTGCAGATACTGTAATTTATGGCGTTACCATAGCTACATTAACAGCAGATGCATTAATCAATTACTAATTAATTATGATCAATAGTTTATTACTGGCCAAATTGATTTTATTATTCTTTAATATTTTCATTGCTGACACGTGTTTAAAACCTGCAATATATACCGGATTTCCAACAATAACTAATGATTTTTAAAAGTCTGCCAAATTTTGACCTATATTTGAATATACAAAAATAAAATCTATTATATTAAGTTTATTAACTAAATAATGGTTAAAAATAAAACATAAATTTATTATTTTTTTGCATTTTATAATACACCATGCAGTTTGGACCACACCTTTTGAATTACCCTGTATATATTCTAGCATAATAAAAAATTACATATTTTAACTAAATTGTTGTTTTAGTAAAAACAGTAATGAGCAGTTTTTTATAATAATGAAGTATAAGTTGGTGCGATAAAACCACAATGTATTGATTACTTGCCTTTACTTCCACAGAACAAATAGTTTTTTCAGCGCACAAAAAGTTCCGCATTGATAACAAAAAACAAATTTCCGGGTAAAATCAACATTCGACAGTTAATGCTACGGGCTAATTGAATCATGTATTTTAAATTTGTAATTAAAGTAATAAAGTCTACTAGAAATAAAATAGTTATATTTTATAAATTTTAATGATTAACTTTTAATAATAATGAGAATATAGGTTAATAGTTACAAATCAAACTTTATTCACTATAAAAAAACTGTTTATAATAATAATATAATAATAAAATAATAATAAGATTTATTTCAAACACATACGTACAATAGTAGGACATTACATGTGAATATATTTAGGCGGATGTGTGCATCAAATTAAGTAAATTAATTAAAAACCAAAACTTACATACAATTAAATCTAGACATATTAAAACTATTAAAAATATTAATATAAAAAAGAGAAAATACAAATAAATTAATAAAATAAATAAAATAATTTTTAATATATCTTCTCACAAAAAAATGTTTATTTAACCGGACTAGTTTGGATCAAATTACCTGGTTATTAACATACGATGATAGATACAAATATGAAACCAAAGAAAATAACAAGGTATATATATATATATAGAATATAACAAAAATAATACATTATGGATAATTAGAATGAACAAGTTCAAAGAATTAAAAAAATCTATTTTTGAAAAAATTGAGAATTACAACTAGATTAGCACTTCTAAATACTTCTAGTTTGCCCAGTATTGCCCAAGCAAAATACTTCATTCCCAAATCAAGATCAATTTTCAAGTTCAAAGTCTAAAATTGAAAATTGATCCTGCACAAAACTCCGGAACGATTAAAATGGCAACAAAAGGGTTGATAATGTTCTTTCATGTGTTTGAAGTTTTGCCCAAGTGAACAAAACCCGTTATAAATATTTAACGTTATATATATATATATATATATATATATATATATATATATATATATATACGTTATATAAGAACTTAATTTCAAAGTCACTTTCAAAACCTAAACTTGAAAACTGATCTTGGGCAAAACTCCGTAACGCTTGAAATTTCTACCAGAAGCCTTGACAATGTTTTTTAAGTAGCTAAAGTTTAACCCAAGTCCATAAAACCCGTTATAAATATTTAACTTAGAACTAAATTTCAAAGTCAAGTTTGAAGGCAAAAATTAAAAATTGGGCAAAACTCCTGGACCCTTGAAATGGCCACCAGAAGGGCTGAAAATGTTCTTTTATGTATTTAAAGTTTTGCCCAAGTGAGCAAAACCCGTTATAAATATAACGTTAGAACTTAATTTCAAAGTCACTTTCAAAGCCTAAACTTGAAAACTTGGGCAAAACTCCGTAACGCTTAAAATGGCGACCAGAAACGTTGACAATGTTTTTTTAAGTATCTAAAATTTTGCCCAAGTCCACAAAACCCGTTATAAATTTTTGTCGTAGAACTAAATTTTGAAAGCTAAAATTAAAAATTAATTTTGGAAAAAACTCCTGGATCCTTGAAATGGCCACCAGAAGGGTTGATAATGTTCTTTTATGTGTCTAAAATTTTGTCCAAGTCCACAATATGTACTTCGAAACCTTGCAAACTGTATTACACCCGAAACTATAAACAGCATATTTTGCTTTGTGCGAAAGCCACGAATGTAATAATTTAGATGCTAGAAAATCAACATGTTTCTGCCAGGTTAATTGAGAGTCAATATGCATACCTAGGAATAAGACAGATTCTGGTTCAGTTTTGATACATGTTTTTAATGTAAATAATATGTTTATTGTTTTTGTGACATTTAAACTCAGTTTGTTACTTGCAAACTAAGTTGTAGCAATATGTAGAGCTTTATCTTGTATGGTTCTGGTAGTCTCTAAGTTGATTCCTTTATTTCTAATTATAGTATCATCCGCGTAAAACACAGTATCAGCTTAGGTCAGAAATATAGGTAAATCATTAATGTAAATTAAGAAAAGAAGTGAGTCGTCAAGTATTGGGTTTTGCCACCAAATCTCACCAATTGTTTTCTGTTGGAAAGATATGGTAACAAAAGTCTACAACTTGATGGATGTAAATTATATTAGTATAACTTGCGCATCAAAATATCATGAAAGACACAGTGAAAAGCCTTTGTAAGGTCAATAAAAGTAGCCCAAGAATATTCGCCATTTTCAAAGCAATCAATGATGTCATTTGTAAATTTCAGAATAGCATCTGCGGTAGATTTACTTTTTCTGAAACCAAATTGATTATTTGAGATTAAAGATTTGTTTCAAAATGAAGTGTTAGTTGCTTTGTTAGGACTTTTTCAACAATTTTTGATAATATTGGAAGTAGTGATATGGGACGATAGTTTTTTTAAAAACAGGTATCACTGTAGCTACTTTCAGTACATCTGTAAAAATGCCTGTTTTTATTATTTCATTTATTAGAATAGTGAGAGGATTGAGCAATAGCTGTAAAATATGTTTAATTAGTTCGATGTTTAATCTATCTGTACTCTTATCGTTGCTAAGACTATTAATTGTTTCTCTGAATGTGTCAAGAAAATTCTTTTCAAAATGAAATGTAGAACACATTAGTTTCAATCCTACCCATTTCCAAAATAGGATCAACGTTTGTGTTTGATATTGTCTGTTTGATTGTATGTGCCACTTCGGTAAAAACATGTTAAAATCTTTGACAAAGCAAATTAATATTACTTTTAAAGCTTTTTTATCACTAATATTTTTTCTTTTAGAATTAACAATTTGACACATTGCTTTTTGTATATTGCTACAGTATTGAATCTTAATAAGTTTTTTGAAAGAATATCACTATTTAGAAATAGATCATCAAATGATTGGAGATGATCCGCGCATAGTATATTATTTTTGCTATTATTTATATCTAGAAGGAATTTAAGTATTTAAACTTTTCTAAGTATTTTATAAATACTTTGCAACATTTTATAATATTTCCGTTCTAAGCAGTTTTGATGTTTATCTACATTTCTAGAAATTTTCAATAAAATTTTAATATCTTTTATTACAAATAAAAAACAAATAATAACTTTATTTTTTAATCTTTTCCCATATTTGTTGTAAACAGAAAAAAATGCTTTTAATAAAAATGTTAACAATTTTACGCGTAATTATAAAAAGCTTAAATTGCGTGTTTTTTATACTAAATTGCAATATAATTTTGAATAAAATTTTAGAATATTTGCTCGGTTATTAAGCGTATTTTTAAATAGAATTTAAAAGTAATTTGTAGTGTTTTATATTTTTTATTTTACTTCTCAATAAACATTGTCAAGTAGTAGTTGTAGTTAGAGTAGCCCGTGGAGGTTGTTCGTTTTCCATCGGGCGCTTCCCCAGGTGGCGGATAAGGGAACGCCTCCTAAATATAGTACCGGGGAAATTAATTACCCGGGGCGGACCAAAACTAACAATACAGCGTAGCGAGCAAACACCGATAGCGTCTGACCCAGATTGGGCGGCTGTAAACAGCGTCTGTACCTGGTGGCTGAAACCCAACACTCACCAAACTCGTCTGGCAAGCGTGGCGTTTAAATGCCAGATTCGTCCAAATGTCAAATACAAAAGGTGAGTACATTAAAATCTCAATCTCACACTGACCATTTTGCCTCACGGATTCTGGTGGAGGCACAAATTCGATTAAGGTACCGATACAGAAAACTAACAATAATTGACTAACTCAACCGAAAAAAATAACAAGGTAGAAAAATTAAAATCGCAACTTATAACATCAGAACAATGCGTCTAGATAATTATCTCGACGGTTTAGAACAAGAGCTCAAACACATTAAATGTTATATACTAGTATGTGAAACAAGATTACCCGGCGAGAAAACAACTATACTAAAGTCTGGACATATGTTATACCAGAACAACACAAAAGCAAATTCACATATCGGAGGAGTAGCCATAAAAACCTAAAACAAATTCAATATCATCTAGAATAACGTATATTATCCTAAAAGTAAACAAAAAGTATAATCTTCAAAGTTACGTACCAACCAGTATATCAGAGGACAAAAAAGCGGAGCAATTATACAAAGACATTACATTACGTCGGCAAGGAGATCCGAAAACGCAAAATACTGCACAATTATTGGCAACTTCAATGCGAAAATATGATGGCTGAGCTCCAAAGCGTCTCTACGGGTAAGAGTAAAAATAAATCTGAACAAGACTAAAATCCTGAGTAGGGACGGGTTACACATAACAATAGACAACTACGAGATAACCAGGAGAATACAACTGAGTTAGGCGGCGTATGGCAAATTGGGACATATACTTAAAGACCAAAACATCCCAATAAATCTCAAACAAAAAGTCTACCATGCATGCATCTTGCCCGTGTCTACATATGGACTAGTAACTGTAACTTTAACACAGAAAAGTGCAAAACGCCTTAGTACACTTCAAAGAGCAATGGAGAGGCCCTTGCTCGGAAACAGCCTAAAAGACAAAATACGTATTACAGAAATAAGGAGAAGAACGATGGTAAAAGACATCATTGAGCGTGTAGCCGAACTTAAATAATTGGACAATGCGTCTAGTAAAATGACGACCACGATCAACAAAACGTAGTATTGGAAGACCCCGTAAGAGATGGCTTGACAACCTCAAGCAGTCCGTGGGTCGGAACAGGCATCAAATTGCTCTAGATATTAACATATGGAAAACTTTGGAAGAGGTTTATGTCCAGCAGTAAACGAACAAAGGCCGAAGAAGAAGGAGTTGGGGTTCGTAGTGTTGTTACCCAACTGACCATTGATTTCGAGGTCCTTTAGCCGTATTCATGAAAGTATGGGAAGTTTGAGTTACTCTAGAAATCTGCCTCCAATATCTAACGTCGTTAATTGTTTCTCAATGGCAAATGGTACTAGTAGGCGAGGCTATGCGGTCACCTATTCAGGTGCTAACTGTACCTAACGTTACTTAACTTTTGCAAACATTTGACATCGACCGTACAGGATATGCCTGTCGGCGGTTACATTGTCAATTATATAAGACATTCAGCAATCGGTGTTAACAAATACCCAAATTGATTTTATTGTAATTGTTTTTATTTTATTATTATTTGTTTAATTTGTTATTGTTTTTATTTATTTTTAATTTATTTGTTGTTTAATTTTTTATTTTGATTTAATTCATTATTTTAATATTGCAAATTTGTTTACATAAATGTGAAAAACCTTTTATATTTTTTGTTTTAATAGCTCTAATAAATTATCTGCTGTTTCTGATGTTCTTTAGAATATAAAAAGTAAAAACAACAAAAAAGTGAAAATAATTATTATTGCAATTGACAAAATATTATTATTAACTAAATGTTTTGAAAATATATTTTTACATTATATTGTTACAACACTTTGTGTCAAAATGTTTTTAACAGTTAGATTCATACACAGTGTAATTATTAAGTTAGTAAATCGTTGAACCAATATATAATCCAATTACATACAACTTAATCACTCCTCTGGGAAGGTAATGAATTTGTAACATATGTCATAATAACTTTGCAGATAAATTATAGTTTAGGGTAGCTACAATTTATTATAATTAATTAAAATATATTTAAACTACATATAAAATATCTCTGCCTATCCTTGGGATTCTATAAACCAAATTGATTTATTTTCAATTGAATTAATGTATTTTAGACCCTAACCAATGACCTATAATTTTTTAGTTATTACTGATTAATGCTTTTCAAATAATTGTAGTTTATGAAAATTAATTATATTTATTATAACAAACAAATCAAACCATTTTTAATAAGTGCATGCTAATTTTATTATAAATAAATGCCAACGGCTGTGTATGTTTGTGTTTGCTATGTTTACATCAGTTGCTAATTTGCATGCATAGACCAAGCTTTGGTGATAATTGTTTATACTTGCGACCGTCATGTTGATATATCGCGTCGTTGTATTAATATTAAATTTCAATTTAAGCATCCTATTTTAAAAGTTATAATTAAGAAAATGAAATTTAAATTATAAATGATTTAGTTATAATGTGAAATTAGAACTTGGATGGGGAAAACTGTGCTAAGTTAAATTTATTCAAAATTAATCGCATGCAAATTTGTATTGTCATTGATCATAACTTTCTACCACAAGATTTTGCGTACAAAATAGCAGTGTATAGCACACATGTAAGGTAAAGTTCATCGACTGGCAGGGAAGTGAAATCCCCCAAAACTAACAAAATAAGCGGACTGAACAGAGCCAAGCATATGGGGTATTCTAAACTTTGTATAAGTAAAAATGCAAATTGCACTCAACTTAATAATAAAGCTGGGCGTCTTCTAGATCCAAACATTTATATCGCAACTATATTATTTAGAAAAATCATTTATTTTTTACGTAACAGATCTTACATTGTTTTTAAAATTTATATTGAAACAAATATTTTATTGTTATTTTTGTGTGTAAGCAAACAATAGAATATAAATAGTATTTACAATTTTTTTAAATTTTCTTATTTATTTCAATTTTTTACTTTTTTGCAATACTTTATTTTATTATAAATAATTACAATCTATTTAATATTTTCTAGACATATTTTGATTATTTACTTTAATAGTTTTTTGATATTTTTTATTTTATTTCATTTCTTGTTATTTTTAACAAATATTTGAGTTTTTGATGAAACATTTACTTATCAGGTTGCAATTTTTTTAATTCTTTTTATAATTTTTTTATTAAATTATGCCATATTTTTCAACCTTTTTCATTATTTTTCACCATCTTTCAACTATATTAACATTTTGCAATGTTTTTAAATAGCCACAACATTTTAAAAAAATTGTATAGTTTTTTAATATTAATAATATTTTAATTTGAAGCATTTTTAAACATTTTTACACATTTTTAAACATTTTTAAACATTTTAAAACATTTTCAAACATTTTTAAACATTTTAAACATTTTTAAATATTTTTAATCATTTTTAAACATTTTTAAACATTTTTAAACATTTTTAAACATTTTTAAACATTTTCAAACATCTTCAAACATTTTTAAACATTTTTAAACATTTTCAAACATTTTGAAACATTTTAAAACATTTTAAAACGTTTTAAACATTTTTAAACATTTTTAAACATTTTAAAACATTTTTAAACATTTTTAAACAGTTTTTAATATACCAATATATTTTTTAAATATTGGACAGTATTTTTGTAATAATCCATAAACATAGTTTACACTTTATATTTTTTAAATATTTTTAAACATTTTAAAACATTTTTAAACATTTTTAAACATTTTTAAACATTTTTAAACAGTTTTTAATATACCAATATATTTTTTAAATATTGGACAGTAATTTTGTAATAATCCATAAACATAGTTTACACTTTATATTTTTTATCAAAATTTTGCAATGTTTTCTTAAAAACAGCATTCATAAAGAAAGTAAAAGAGGGAAGGAGAGAGGGAGGAAGGGAGAGAGAAGACGTAAAATTAATGAGTAAAATTGGAATTGGTGGTGGATAGTGGGTACTGATAGCTATTCGTACGTTGTGCATCGTTGCTGTGGTCTGGGGTCGTGGGTTAAGGGTCGTAGTTTATAGGTTGTGGCTCGTAGGATGCGGGTTTTGAAATGATCAAAAAAATCAAACGCTCCAACAACGCTGGTAAACTAACGATAATAATAAGAAAATTGAAAAATTTAACAACTGGATGCGTAAACGGACCGTAACGGTAGAAATGTCAACTCACACAGCCCAAATGGTAAAAAGTAAACAGATTTGTTAATAATCAGGAAATAAGAGAAATCAAAAAACTATTAATCAATAAATAGCAACAAAAATTATATATTATATATTAAAATTTAAAAAAATCCATTCGGAAAAAGTGTAAAACCACGATACTTAAAAGAAATAAGTAAGGAGTTCGGAAAAAAACAAGTGAAGAAAAAATATCCGAAACTAATGGATGAACAACAAAACACCATAGGTCAAATTGTCAAAAACCTAAGTGGAAAAAAGTAGAAAAAGTAACCATAATTAAACAAAAATATTAACAAAAAAGAGAAAGCATATTTCAAGCTATTAAAAGCCTTAGAATAAATTTTGATAAAGGCAAACAAGTTGTGTTTTAAGGATATTAATATTCTTATCTTAAAGAGATTTACACCGAGGGAAGCGCAAAATTAATGAAACCGGTAGAAAAACTAGAACACAGATGAATATATGTGTTTCAACACAATTACAAACAACTCAATTAACTCGAGAAAAAATACCAGAGGCAGGAGCCATAGTAGTGAGCAACAAAAGTGCAAAATATGTCAGCCTACTGAGGCACACAAAATTCAAATAAAAGCATGACTTTCAAAATGATTTTGAAGAAATTGCTATTAGTGACAAACGAAATAAAGACGGAAAATGAAATACAACTAATAAAAAGAAATGGGGGGTTTTAAAATAAGAGTTGCAAACAAATAGACCACAGAAGAAGTAGTTATTATCAAAGATATAAGCCCAGAGATTAGTAGGGAAGAAATTTGAGATCAAACTAAAGACTAAATGGAAAACAAAGTGTACACGATCATATATCTTAAGAAAAGACACATGGAGATCCAAAATGCTATATTAAAAATAAACAAAGAGTTGGCGGAAACGATAATTAAAGAAGAATACAATTATAGGACTAGTAAAATGCATTGTGGGAGTGGGAGTGGCGAGAATAACAAGCAACGAGAGTAAGCTAAAATGTTGGTTAACGGAAGATGTGTCGGCAAATTGCAGCGGAGAATAATGGTCGACATTATGCATGAAATAGGTCGGCACTGTGCATAAAACGTGGACAAGAAGGTCTTAAGGTAGTTGATTACAAGAACACAAAGTATTACATAGAGGGGGGTGCAAAACGACTGGACACAGAACGTCAGGGAGAAGGTGCTCGTCTACTAATAGAAGAGATATAAGAAAAACAGAATATACAAGAAAAGAAGGAGAATTGGAGAAAACACGAGAACAAGATTTAAATCAATGATGTATAATATTATTTGAAGTAATATAAAGAGGGGGGAGAAAAGCGCATGATCCTACTAGTGACAACGACAGTAAGACAAAAAATAAACATTGTGTTAGTAAGCAAACTGGATTAAAACAAGTTAAGCTCTGATTGGATGAAAGATATAGAGTTAGATGCGGCTCCAAGCGCGGGGTAAATGTAGAAACAAAGTAGTAAAGTGGAAAATACCCAAAGAAAGAATAGTTTGAGGCTAATATAGAAGGTATAATTGTGTATAGTTGCTACATTATTTTAAACTGCAAATTAGAATACTATTAGGAATGGATACAAAAACTAGGAAACAGACACAACATTTAAAAAAATCTAAATAGGAAGAGATTTCAACGCAAAATCGCCAGCCCCAAAAGAGCAACAATAAACCTTACAATATATAACAAAAGAGACATACCGACATTAGTGAGGGGAAGATTTAAGTTATATATCAATATTACAATAGCAACGTGGGAAATGCCAATAGAAATACAATACAATACGAACAAAAAAAGAAGAAAGATAAAGAGAGCTATGAATCCAGAAGAAGTAACAGAGAACAAGTACATAGAAAAAAAGATGTAAACGTTATTCAGAAATGCTGAGGAAAGCATCAGAAAGAGCAATTAATAGGTACCGTGAAGGAGGAAGAAACGTACGCTACTGGTGGTGTGAAGATATCAAGAAATGCAGGAAAAAGGCATACGTATCGAAAGAATAATTTAAAAAAGAGACGTAAAAGAAAATAGAACAAAGAGACAGAGAAAGAATGTAAAAGAACAGAAAAGCCTCAAAGAACGCGATTAGGGACAGCAAAAAAAATGTTGGAAAGAAATGATAAAACCACTCAAAATAATAATGAGTAAATTAGAAAAAAAAAGGAAATGGGCTTAAAGAAGAACAAGAAGTATAAGAAAAAGAAGATAAAACAATAATTGAAATAATTCCACAAAAAAACAGTAGAAGAACAAGAACTAAAATGAAGAAGAAGAAATAGTTTCGACAATGGTGGAAGAAATTGTAAGAAAGCTACCTACTAACAAAGCACCAGGCGCAGACGAGATAACAACAGAGATAGTAAAAGCAGCGTTAGAAAGGAACAATACGGAACTAACACAAATAATAAATAAAAGCCTGAATGAAACAACTTTTATGGAATGCTGTAAAAAGGCGGTTTTCCTAGGTTTAGTTCCGATTGAAAAGAAAAAAAAAACAGATATGGCCAATATCTACACACCAGCTAAGACAATGGAAAAAAATATTGTGATTCGAATAATTCAAGAAATAGGAAAAAGGAGAATAGGAAAAGGAACAATAATTTACAAAGGAGAAATCTATTTTAGGAGCCATAGAAAAAGTGACAGATATAACAAAGGAGGCAAACAGCGATCTACAGAAAAAACAACATTGTGTTATAGTAGCTTTTGCTATACAAATCGCATTCAACAGCAAATTTTGAAAAGCAATTATGGAAGCAAAAAAGAAAAGAAAGTTAACAAGAAAACAATATGATAATATCGAACAATCTGCAAGGTAGAAACCTAGTAAATAAAACAGAAAAAAATAGATTATCAGGGGTACTGCATGATTACTTGAAATTTACAAAAGGGGATGATAATAACTGCATTTGCGGTCGACGTGGCATTGGTAGGTAGAGATACAGACATAATAGTATTAAAGGAAAGGCTAGAGTTGGTAATTGAAATACTCAAAATATTAATGAGAAGTAAGGGATTAGAATTAATATCGCATAAAATGGAGAACTGAAAAAAGAAAAGTAGGTGAACAAATAATAACTATATGGAAGAAAATCAAATATCTCGGAGTGACACTCAAAGCAAAACAATTAGGTTAATAAAGCAGATAGAGGAATTACAAAGATAGAGGGAAGCCGGAGTAGACTCATGCCAAATAAGGGTGGGCCAGGGAATGGGCAAGAAGGTTAATATCAACAGCAAGAAATAAATTACTGTTCGCCGCAGAAACACGGTGAGAGGCCTCGAAAACAAAAAAATAGAAAAAATACTTGATGTGTTACCTGCAGCAAGAGGCATACAGGTCGGTTTCACAAGAGACAATAGAGGTAATAGCGGCGACAACCTTCTGATTTGATTATGGAAAACAGATAGACCTAAAGAAACTAGCAACGGCAGGTAATTGTAAAGAAAAAGCAAAGAGAAAGGTTAAGGAAAATCTATGGAAACATGGCAGACACAATTGAGACAGGAGAAAAGGAAAAGTAGACCGGGGAACAAATTCCAAGAGACATACTAACCGGCCACGCAGCTTTTGGAAAAGACAAATAAACGAAATGGAAAAAGAAGAAAATGTATATTTTGTAAAGAAGAAACTCACGACGACGCGGTACATACGCTTGTATAATGCGAGATGTAGAAGTATGACGGAAAAGAATTAGAGAAGATATTAGATGACAAAATAGAACAGACTACAATCATTAACAAATTCATTAAAAATATATATAAATTGAGGGCTAAAAACTTTGCTAACAAAAAAATTGAGGAGTTTGAAACAAGAAAATATAAATAATCCAAAATGGAATTAAACATAATAAACAAAACACATGGTAGACAAAAGAAAAAAAAAGAAAATGTAAACAAAAAACTAAAAAAATCAAAAATTAGAGAGAAAATAATAAAGAATGCGTTAGCGGATATAAATGGAGATGAGCCGGAAACAGCAAGTGTTGCTGCAACTTGACGTGTGATTTCCGCCAAGAAAAAGCAGCCTCAGCCTCAATACTATAATTTTCAGTATTTTTCTTATTCTGAAAAAGATATTTTCTGTGAATGATTTTACCAATGTCATCAAAATACGTGGAATTCTAAGGGGTGAAGTCCATGAGTGAGTTCCGCATGTAATAGCTTTATATAATGTTGGTAAGCGTCACGTTTTTGATATTGAGCTCTGCATTTCTCCCTCAACCAGCGTTGTTGACCAGCCTGGACTGCTTCCGAAGCTGCTTGTGAGGAGCCGCTTACTGAGATGTTGACAAATTTTGGGATCAGCTTCTGCCTCAGACACGTACTAACAAACCAAATATTTTGGAAACATAATTGGTTCTTTTCTTTTCCTTCTATAAATATACTTAATGATTAGACCGACTTATATCATTCACCTTTATTCGAAATGATCTAAAATTTTAAATGCAATCTTTTCTTTTAGTATAATAACCCTCATTAAATAATTGCTACAATAATTGTCTCCCTCACTGTTTTTTTTTTAATATATTGTTTACCATGTTTAATCTAATCTTTATAATTATTATTAACCCCATTTTTTAATCTCTTTGTATACCTGTGTCCTTAATATTGTATTTTTTTTTCTTTGAACTTTGAATCGTAATTACCCAATGTAATATTTTTGTTATATTGTAAATTTATTGTTATTTTCTTAGGCTTCATATTTATTTCTATCACCGTATTATGATGATCAGGTAATTGGTCGAATCTAGACCGGTTTGATAAATATTTTTGTGATTTTATTTATTAAAATGTAATATCACATAGTAAAGGCTACCACCATTCAAGTTTACAATTGTTTGAGCTCCAATAGACGGAAATGCATTAATTTTACGTTGAGCCTTAATAATTTTTCATATGCTTTGAAACAAATATTAGTTATCGGATAGAATGTAAATGAAACCCCATATTAGTTTATTTACGTAAGTTTTCAAATTATTTTTGTATTACTATAAGACTGGCATTTTATAATATTGGAATAAATAGCTTTCATCGCTAATTGCTCCCTTACATGGAATTTATTTTCAACACATAGAATTGCGCTCTTTTTATTAAATGATTTAGTTGATATGTGTGGTTCAGTCATTAATGATAGAAACTTTTGTAATTATAATCTCTAACTGCCGCAGATGACTGCAAATATCACACACATTATCCTGTGTACTAATTTTAATTACCGCAGAATAGAAATGATAAGCATTCGGTCTAATGACGTTATACATTAGCCCCTTTACATCCTGCGATATGTTTTATAATAACAATTAATAATTATAAATTGATCTGGTACACAATTTACCGCATGATGGAATAATATTGTCAAAATCTAGAGATTTAATTAAACTGATTCGATGCATTCTTTAAGTCCATTGAAATTCACAGACACAAGGCGCAATTGTAAGTTGTTGCTCTTATTTATCAACTAGAGTAAACTACTACATTAATCCTCGTTTACTAGACTGCAAAAATATTGCTTCCGTTTTAAATGAAATTAATTATCACTTTCTGTTTTGGCATAATTAATAATTATGCTGTATATGTGTTAATCAATCAAATAAACTTACAATAAATACAATTTTAAATAACTTGCTTGTTATAAATACTCTATCTATGTGAATTGTTTTCGATAAGTCCAGCCTTAAAATACATTTCCACCAGTATTAAATATAATTGCAAAGAATTGAAAACAAAGAAACTTTTATTAAACATTTAAAGCAGTCTTGATAGCCCCTTGCAACTTTAATATTCTAACATACATTATAATATATGCTGCTACGTGCTTGCAGTTTTATTTGAAAGTATTTTTTTTTACAAAAGAAACGAAATAATGGAAAATGTTATTCATGTAAAATTAGTTATTCACAACATGTTTCTTTTATTTGTATTCCTTTTTCACAAAGCAATCCAAAAATTGAATCAATATACCGACAAAAAGTTTATAAAAATGTAAATTCTAGAACAAAACATTGAAGTCGGTATAAAAAAATATGAGCAAAATAAAATATTTATTTGTTATTTTTAATTACGGTAATATATGTATTGTTAATACAATTGACAGAGAGAATTAATAATTCACATACTGCGCAATTAACAAAATACATTAAACGGGTACAATATAAATTTTTTTAAAAATTATATGGTTCGGTTTAGAATGCAATATGTTATTTGCACGTGTAAAATACATTTACGGGTCAAATAGATAGTATCGACAAAGGGGTGCTCAGTCTTGTGATTATTATCAAATCCCAGATTACATTGGTCTTGGCAGATAAAATCCTGACAAAGGACATCAATTGCAGCAAATGTCATAAATCTTCGACGTCGCAACTATAGGCCTACAGCTGTCTTCCTAGGATAATACGTAGAGGACTTTTATTGCAATATACTGTGGATTGTATGTGTCTTATTGAGACAATTGCATTACATGCTTAAAACTTGCCATACTTTATCATACTAAATTTGCAAAATATACAATTGTTACTATGTGTTTATTCACAATAAAATTTATATTTGCAATAAAATCAATTTAATAATAATTACTATCAATAATGTTCTCTTTTTAATAAAATATTTAATATGAAATTGTTTATCGAGTTGAAGGTAGCTTGTAAATTTAGTTATAAAACAAACACAAAGTATTACTCAATTCACGTAAATGTTGGAATAAAACCGAAGCATGGGTCAACATATGGTGGCGGCGCCGGGTAGGTGATTGATTGGATTTTACTTTATAGTGGTGCAGGGAATACATACGGAGAATATAAGATTATTTTGTTCGGGATCAATACACTGCTACAACTTCAGTTAACAGTCGCATCTCTATCTGCAAATGTTTGCACTTTTAAACTTAACTAAACGAATATTTTTTAAAATAAACAATATTCGTTCATTATTTATTAATGTTTAATTATTTTAATTTGTTTATTTTATTATAACAATTTATCTGTTTTGTGCATTTTTGTTTAGTGCTATTTTTCATTTCAGTTGTCCAATATTCCTTTATTTTGCATTTATTGTGGTTTGTTTAATTTGCTGAGTTTATTTATTCGGTTTATTTTTATTTGATTTGTTATTTTTATATATTTTTTTCTTAATTTTTTAATAATTGTTTATTTATTTTGTTTTGTTCTTTCTTTATTGATTTCAATATATTTTTTATTATTATTATACTCTTTTTGTTTTGGTTACTTAATTCTTATTTATTTCATTAATATTTTTTATGGCACATTAAATTTTATATGAATTATACAGGGTGTTTTTTTAAGTATCCACCCTGGATATCTTAGAAAATTGGAAGAAAACAAAAAAATCCTGATGCACGTCAATTTCTATTTTGATGGGGACATCTTTTACATATAGTTGACATGGTTTAAAGGTTATTACTTTGTTTTTTTATATTTTAAATTTTATTTAAAAATTTTTTTTTGGTATATGTTTGACACATGTTGACAATATGTCTGCATCTGTGTCGGTGTCATTATCTTGACACTACGTTAATAAATAATACTTGCAATTTCATATCACAGATAACACCGCAGTTATGAATACTCTGGTGCTGCTGCTATGACCAATGTTATTTTAGATGATATATACAGGGTGTTTTTTTTTTTTAAGTATCCATCCTGGATATCTCAGAAAATTTGAAGGAAACAAAAAATCCTGACACTCGTCAATTTCTATATTACATTAATATTGTTTTATTTTTTTGGCAATTTTATATTGACTGAAATAAACAATATTTCTTGTTTATTTATTCATGTTTAATTAATTTAATTTGTTTATTTTATTAAAACAATTTATCTGTTTTGTGCAATTTTGTTTACTGCTTTTTTTCATTTCTATTGTTTTATATTTCTATATTTTGCACTTATTGTGGTTTGTTTACTTTGCTCTGTTTATTTATTCGGATTATTTTTGTTTAAGTTGCTATTTATGTATATTTTTTCTTAATTTTTTAATGATTATTGTGATCCTTTTATTTTGTTTTGTTTTTTTTTATTGTTTTCAATATATTTTTTATTATTATTATTTTCTTTTTGTTTTGTTTACTTAATTCTTATTTATTTTATTAATATTTTTTATGACCAATTCTATTTTAGATGAAATATACAGGGTATTTTTTTTAAGTATCTACCCTGGATATCTCAAAAAATTGGGAGAAAACAAATAAATCTTGATACATGTCAATTTCTATTTTGAGGGCGACATCTTTTGACATATAGTTGTTATGTAACAAAAAATTGTTAGAAAACAAAAAAATCTTGATACACGTCAATTTCTATTTTGATGGGGACTTCTTTTGACATGGTTTAAAGGTCTTTTTGTCAAAATTTCAGTGGAGTACATTTTGTTTCTTTTAAAATTTTTTTAATTTAATTTTTAAATTTTTTTTTGTATATGTTTGACATATGTCAACAATATGTCTGTGTCTGTGTCGATGTCATTATCTTGTCACTACGTAAATAAATAATACTTACAATTTTATATCACAGATATCACCGCAGTTATGAATACTCTGGTGCTGCTACTATGACCAATTCTGTTTTAAATGAGATTTACAGGGTGTTTTTTTAACTATCTACTCTGGATATCTCTGATACATGTCAATTTCTATTTTGAGGGGGACATCTTTTGACATATAGTTGATTTGACTAAAAGGTCTTTATGTCAGAATTTCAATGGCGTACATTTTGTGTTTGATTTTAAAAAATTTAATTTTTTTAGTATGTATTTGACACATGTGAACAATATGTCTGTGTCTGTGTCGGTGTCATTACCTTGACACTACGTAAAGAATTAATACTTACAATCTCATATCACAGATGACACGGCAGTTATGAATACTCTGGTGCTGCTGCTATGACCAATTCTATTTTAGATGAAATATACAGGATGTTTTTTTCAAAAGTATCCACCCTGGATATCTCAGAAAATTGGGAGAAAACAAAAAATCCTCATACACGTCAATTTCGATTTTGAAGGGGGCATCTTTTGACATATAGTTGACATGGTTAAAAGGTCTTTATGTCAGAATTTCAATAGCGTACATTTTGTTTTTTTTTAATTTTGAAATTTTTTTAAATTTGTTTTAGTATATGATTGAAACATGTCAACAATATGTCTGTGGCTGTGTCGGATTCATTACCTTGACACTACGTAAATAAATATTAGTTACAATCTCATATCCCAGATGAAACTGCAGTTACTCTGGTGCTGGCAGTAACCTAACCTAATCTAAAATAACCTAACATAATACTAACCTAAAATAACCCAACATAATATTACAGAAAACTTAAAAAAATATATCACAGATGAGACGGAAGTAAATACTCCTGTGCCAAAAATTATTATTATTAAAATTAATAAATATTTTTAATATTAATAATAATATTTTATTTATCACTTATACAACATTTACAATATTAAAAATACAAAAACATGAATTTATAATTTAAAAATATAATAAATAATTTAACAATCACCCGACATATAGCTTATTATGTAGTACTATTTATTATAAATAATTGAAGTGACCGTTACTATGTGATAATCCATTCTTTTGAAATAAAACAATTTACTATGTTTTTATCACAAAATTATATAAAAGTTATATCTCATATAACTTGTAACATCCGTAGAAGGCTCTAGTGGAGCCGAAACTAGTAATGTATTCGAGAGAATAAATTCGTGATAAAAAGCATAGTAAATTGTTTCATTTATTATATAAATATAATTTTATCGCTTGTGTAAATTTACAAAAATCAGTAATTTCCTTAATATAAGTTAGTAACTTATTATATAACACAGTACATTTATATTGTGCCTTGTTCTCAAATAAAGTAGATTTGTGTTGTTCAGTTTTTAACAAGAATCCTTGGCGTCTATCATATATGTGGGGTTCGCCACAGGTATAGAATTTATTTATATTATTTCTTACATAAACATATTAATACTTAATGCAATAGATTAAGTATTAATATGCAAAGGGCAGTTAGAATTTTATTATTTATTAATGTTGATCTG
Source organism: Tachinus sp. AB-2021 (assembly GCA_030264575.1). NCBI lineage: Eukaryota > Metazoa > Arthropoda > Insecta > Coleoptera > Staphylinidae > Tachinus > Tachinus sp. AB-2021. Next base: position 49,841 of record JARJEC010122587.1, read on the forward strand.
AAATTATTTGTTGGTTTGATATTATAAAACATACGTAACTATATTTTGCAATATCATCTACGTAAGTGGCTGTTCTTATCCCAAAGTAAAATATTATAATTTAAATGATAATATACCAGTGAATAGTACATATTTTAAAGTGATCTACAATCTACTTTATTTTTCACTTTTAAAATTGAATAATATGCAGCATTAAGTTTGGTTGCTATGTAGTCAAAGTAATTATCCATGATAAGTTACTGTCTTTAATACACCCAAGAAATTTATTACTGTCGGACAAATTAATATTATTTTCTTTGATAAAATTATATTCTGATTTGTTCATGTTTGTAAATTGAATATCGACAGTTTTATTATCATTAATAATAAGCTTATTAACCTGATACCATTTTATGATTTGTTGGCGAACTAATAATATTTTTTGTAAGAGTAGTTCAAGGTTTTGCGCCGATAATTCACGTATCATCTGCATATATGCAGAGAAACACGTATCTTATATGTTTTGGTAAGTCATTTATAAAGAGCAGAAACATTAGTGGTCCCAAACGGAGCCCTGAGCTACCTCTATGTCAATATCAGTTTCATCTGTTGTGTATCTATTTAATTTAACATACATTTTCCAATAGCATGCATAGGAACTCATCCATTCCTTTGCATGGCCTCTTATACCTAATGCGTCGAGTTTTCTTAGCAAAAACTTAATGTTTATTATATCAACTGCTTTTGCAAAATCAAAGAACATGGCAACTACATAGTTACCAGCATCTAATTCATTATGAATAAAATTACAAAGTTGTTTCCGAAATTGTGTAGGTATTCGATTAAAAAGTTGAATAATGAATTTGCATTGTTGATACGTTTTTTATTCAATTACTTGTTATTATTTGTACTTAGTTTTTTTGCAAAAGCAAGTTTCTGCTATTGTTAAGATGTTAAATCCATCGTTGTTTGTTTATTTAATTTATATAAAATATTATAGTCATGAAAACTAAATGTGGTAAATTAGCTCAACCAGATTCAAGTATTTATTTTATCAATAATTTAATAAAATCAAATTTATGTTTTATTAATTATACATAAATTTTATTATTTAAAAAATCAAATACAATTTTTATGCAAGAAAAGTAGTACATATTGCGTTTGCATCCAGATCTAGTTGAACATTATGGGTTTTAGTTATCTAACGGATCTAGTACTGAATCGAAATTACAATATGCACATATCTACTCGCGTCCAATTTCCATGGCAAATTAAAAGCACATTGAAAGATATACTTGCATCGCGCTTTATAGGTTTTTTTTAGAGTCGGCCATAAAATATTGCGACATTTACATTTTTTATGGTTGCACGGCAAGTACGTATCCATGTAAATATTTCCATTTTAATTAACCATTAATCATAATTTAGAGGTTTACGATAAATGCAAATTTAAAAGAAATTATTTGTTACAACAAGAAAATATTTTTGTTAAATTGTAATTTAATCCGAACCGGTTTTAATGTAAAAGTATTATTACAAAAGCAATTTTCTTTGACTTGAAAAGTATTCTAGCGTAAAAGTATTAAATTTTTTATGCTAGTTGGAAATTTAGTTTGTTAAATTAATTAAAAAAAAAACAACAAGAATATTTCATTTTGAAAAAAAAACATGCACCTATATTAATTAACATTCTGTGTCGTGATTTGCATTTTGTATGAGTGTACTATTAAGAAATTCTCTTGGGAAACTTCTTACACTTACAAAATGTGCCCTTGGTTATTTGTGTTAAACAGATTTAATTGAATTTCAACCATTCATAAAGTTTCATTGAAGCTGAAATGAAAAGTTTACTGGATTTTAGTTTCCGTATAAATGCCTTTCCTTCATATTTTTTCTGTTGAAAAATTGAACTGGATCTTATTAGTTTCTTAGCAAAAGAAAATGTTAATTGTTATATAAACTTATTATAAATTATTATTATAAATTTTGTAATCACATTTTAATAATTTATATAGTAAGTAATTTTAAGACTTAAATACTTATATACCAGGTGACCCAAGCCATAGGTAAGGTTGTTTTATTTTGTTATTTATGAAGCTAGACAAATGAAATTGATACGAGTGTATATTCATGAAAAATGCAATTTATTGAGATATTTGAGAAGTCGGCATCACTCCCGTTTTCTCCGGAAACAACGCTTGTGTATTTTAAATGGAACAATAGACTTTTTCTTTGTGATTTTGAATTAGTTTGACAATTTAAACACAAAAACGTATCGCTCGTCAATTTTCATCACCATGGCAACAAAAAAACAATTCTAGGTGGCCTCAAATCGGTTAAAATTGTTCGAAACCGATCAAAATTTATTTAAAAAAATAATTTATTTTAATGTTGTGTTAATGGCGCCCTCTGTAGGGTTACCAAGCACATATTTAAAGTTTTTGCTCGGTCGATTTTTTTTAAATGGAACATCTTGAGTAAATTGTGACTATTTGAGAGAAAATATTTTCTGCATGCGATTATACTCAACACAAAACATTTAAAAGAAAATCTAAAGTAAATGTCATCGAAAAATGCCAGAATTTAATTTTCAAAAGTTGGCCATTGAATGCCCAACAAAAACATTATTTATTCGCAATTTTAAAATAAATTTAACCAAAAAAGGCATTTGCTTGGCATTCCATGGTTAACTTTTTTAATTAAATTTCCGATTTTTTCGATTTACTGAAATTTACTTCTTTTTATTTGGTATCATTGCAATGCAGAAAATTATTTTCCGTCGAATAGTGACAATTGATCCATAAGGTTCCATTTGAAAAAATCGACTTTCCAACCAAAAACAAACACATACTTTATAACATTGCAACGCAACATCGACCTGAATTATTTTTTTAAATCAGTTTCGAACCATTTTAACCGATTTGCAGCCACCTAGATCCAAAAACAAATACGTGTATTTTTTTGTTGCTATGGTGATGAAAGTTGAGGATTGATACGTTTTTATATTTAAATTGTGAAACTAATTCAAAATAACAAAAAAAAGTATATGGTTTCATTTAAAATTCACAAGATGGCCTCGTTTCCGGAATAATTGGAAGTGATAAAAGCTTCTCGGATATCACAAAAAAATACATTTTGCATGTATAAATCTCGTATAAATTTCATTTGTTAAGCTTCATAAATAACAAAATAAAACAGCATTACCTATAGTCATCCGATATATACATTGTTAGCTATTTGCAAATATTTTCTATTTATTTGAAAATTATTAAAAATCCCATTTCCGGTTTAGACAGATTAATTTAAAATGAATAGTACTAATTACTAGATTTATTCATATCTCAATATTTTGAATATTGAATTCTTCAGTTACAAAGAATATTGTGTTTAGGTGAAATTAAAACTACAAATATAATTTTAAAATAAGTAAAATTTGGTATAATAAAATTTTCATTATTTGTGTTCCTTTGAAATAAAATTTCATATAATCCTGCATGTGATTACTTTTAAATTAAATTACATGCTGATATATTTACTTTGAAATCTTGAAATATTAATAAAAAGAGATTTAATATTTGTAAGGTTATTTGATGATAATTTAATTTGTTTTTATATTCATAACCGATCGTTATACAAATTATGCGTCTGGTATCTGGGTTGCTGGGTACGTTTGGGTCTAACTCGATTGAGATAGCTTGATATCATGCTGTTGTATATAAGTGCAGGTTCTTGGGTATCGTCTCCAAATTCTCTACGGTTTTACACGGGCGATTCTAGGATGGAAAGCACGTCCGATGTGGTGGGAGTCATACTTCACTATATATATATATATATATATATATATATATTTGTGTGTGTGTGTATATTTACTCGGAAGATTTGAAAGCGATATATTAGGTCCGGTTGAATCACAGCTTGGGATACCTCATATGCTCGACCCTATAAGTGCCATTCTAAATATGAACGATAAGTTAGTGTCATTCCAATGATACAATACATTTATACAGCCGGGATTGGAAAACCTACACGTGGAAAGCAACTTCTTGGCTGGAACAAATCATCCGGACGACGTAAAGCTTGATAATCTCAAGTACCACTTGACTTTAACATTGCAGGAGGGGTGTGAGATCGTTTAAAGAGCAAATTGCTAGAAATTAAGCTATCCACGAAGGCGGGGTGTTCTGACCCATTTCAATTTAGGAGACAAAATTGACCTTCTGATCAGTAATTCTGTACGAATTACGTCACTTACCTATTGCATTAATTATGTGTTATGATTGAGTTATGAATATACAATAAATAATAATAAATAATTTCTCATGATCATGTGTATTGGTGGTTAAAAGTGCAAAAAAATTGGCAAGAACAACACTTGGTTTAATAAAGCAACAAAACGTATGCTTGGATATATTTTGAAACATATTTTGAGCAAAATTTTTAGAGAATGTTTTTACATATAAAAAAATAATAAAAAATAAAAGCAAATAATAAATAATGAAACCAAAATATATAAAAATAATGAAGTATTCAAACAAAACATCAAAAAACTTCAAAAAGAAATAAATAAATTACAATTAAATAAAAAGATTTTTATTTATGTTTGTTTAAATGGTTTTTCAAAGTTGACGTCCGTCCTGTTCTAATTATTTTCAGGGCACTAAAACAAATTGAATATTAAAGGTGTAAAGTTTTTCGTTCATTTGTTAAATAAAAAAAATTATATTATACAATTATACCGATACAAAACTAAAACCTTAACTTTTTGTTTGAATTCTATTACAATTGAATCTACAACTAAATTTTTATCATTCCTTCTTTCTTCTAGCACAACATTTATTTCCATGTAAAATAGTCAACATAATTTATGATTTATTTGCTGAAGTTTGTTATAAGCTATCACCGAAGGTTTTAGTCAAAAACTAAAGTTTGTTGTAAGGTTTTACGGTGGTTATTTCTTACATAAAGTTTGTTGCAATTATTTTCCATGATTACATTACATACTATATAGCTTTAGAAGTAGTTTTGGTATACAAATTGAAGTTTGTTGTAAGCATAGATTATGTGTTTGGTTTACTAAGTGAGGTTTACTATAAGTTTTGACCAAAGTTTGGTTTACATATTGAAGTTTTGTTGTAAGCTTTGATCATTGATTAATATAAAGACACAAGTTCAAGTTTATATTTACAGGTAAAAGTCCGTTTAGTTGAATTATCTGATTCACTGTTTTGATCTATTAGGAAACATTTGTTGTAACAGTTTTGGTCTATTAGCTAAGGTTTGAGGTATTGCATACAATAATAATCTTTACTTACTATCACGTAGGTTTATAAAAACACGGTTATATCTGGTAGTAAAAACCGATCGATGAAAAATTCAATTAGGCATCCGACGAGATTAAGAAAATTACTAAGAAGTTGGAGGAGAAGGCAAATATTACTTATACAAAAAAGCAGCCGCCTAAATTCGCATCATTTTAGCTCACCATCAAACGTTGCCCTTCAAAATGATATAAAATGCTTCAAGAGCACATTGAACTTGTTGAAGCATTTTATTAATATTAAACCTTCATTACAAGCTACTGAATAAGCTGTAGTCACATTAAAATCTTCTTATTGCATCATAGACTAGCTCCTAGAATAATATAAAATATGAACATTGTATATACTATAAGTCTTTTATTTTTTAAAAATATAATACTTTTTTTTCACTTAATGGTTGCAGATTAACATAAACCTATACCAATACTTTTTTCAATTATATTTACTATTTAAAATTTTATCTTAGAAAAAAAACTGGGATACAACTATGGGATAGTAGTTTTGCGAGATCCGTCGATCCTTTATGAGAGGAAGTTTTTAGCGAATCATTTTGCCATTGAATATAGAGTTCTTTTTTAGAGTAATTGATGTAATCCGATATTGATTTTTGTTGTAGTTCCTATGTTACACGTTTCTTTGGCATGGTTATTTACTAAAATAAAATACTTAGTTTTTCTTCTATATAGGTAAACATATTGGATTCATACCAAAAATTCGAAATTGAGATTTTAACGGAAATATATTGATTAAATATATTCATTATCCTCCAAACTATCGATTTGATTTTGTGTTGAATCCCAATAACAAATATTAATCAGATCATATACTATCTCAATACAAGTAATTAAGACTATTGGTAATGGTAGATTCATCTTAGCGTAAGCGGCCCACATGATTAAAAATGGAGATTTTATAAAGTTCTTCACAATTATATTTACTTTCCCTACGACCATCGAATTGTTCAAGGTAAATTTTTTGCCTGTGTCTTTCATCCAAAATGGCAGATAAGACGGAATCAATTTTTTCTATTCGTTTCTGAAATCTAATCCTATCTTAAGCAGCAATTATCCAAATATTTTTTCTGGATTGTTGGTATGCATACTTCCAAACATACAAATATTTTATAGAATTGTTGGTAAAATGTACATGTTATATTATTTATATTTATTAATAGATAAACTTCTTTTACATATATTTATTTATTATATATTTTTCAAAGTTGTCCAATACTATTAAAATATATAATTTATAACACTCATCATACAGTTTTAAACGTAATACGTTTAGATTGTGATTGTATACAATTAGGCAAAGAACTTGTTCCAAGTCCTCTATTTTTTCATCAGTAAACCCTACAACTACTTCTTCATAAGATTATATATCTACATTCATCATATCAAGCAGAATTTTTGTTTTTTTCTTAAAAATAATTCTGCACAATTTTGGGGATCTATATACATTTGTTCATTATACAAATTTCAACTTGAGCTGAATAAGAAGCTTCTACTATAATTACAATATATTGTTTTGTTTTTTTTTCAAATTTTCAAAAACATACCTTCAGAAGACATTGTGATTTGATGATTGTCATCGATGAACTAATATTGAACATATTGGTTTAAAGAAATCGTTTAAAAAATAGCCTAATAGCTGTTTAAGTGGGGGCAGGGGGGTGGGGTATAAAACAGACTACCACATCAATGTTTTATTCAGTTAGTAATATAATTTACAAGATAGTCTGTAACTAAATATTGAATGACATTGAATGTCATACTTCCTTAACAACTCAAAAAGTAAATTTTGGCAGATTTTAAAGATTCACTTCAGTGGTTCAAATAAGTGGGAATTCTAAACAGTGTGTAATGTTTGAAAAAAATGAATTGTTACAGTTCGTGGATTTACAAGGTATTATTATTATATCAATATCACCAGGAATTACTTTGCATTTCAAAACAGTTAATAATAAAAAAAATTAAAGATTTCTGCTGCAAATACTTCATTTGTATTCTTAGCAAATGAATCATTTATGGAACTATAGAAATTGCAAAAAGAACAATTTTGTATGTTTTACAATAATCTAATTTGGAATATCTTAAATATGGATAGTGATACTTGCAAAACACAGAAGCATTGATAATGCCATTTATAGCATATCAAAACGCATATGGAATTAAGGAGCTATTATACGTATATCTAGACTTGTTTGAACAATATATTAAAAACGCAAACTTTCAATTCATTCAAATGAAATTATTAATGAAATAACTGTTGACTTGTTATTTTAATATTTAAAATATATAATTATGCGTTTTTTATATTATAATATCCTAAACAATCGTTTTATGAAAGAAATATGATGGTGTCATCATGTTTTACTTGTCCTTAAAAAGTAGGTGAGAGTATTTGGAAAACGTAGATGAGAGTATTTGCTCCCTCTATCAATAACCGTGACCTTAAAAAAATATTCGAGTAAGAGTATTTGCTCCCTCCACTAATAACAGTGACTTTAAAAAAATAGATGAGTGCACTTGCTACCCCCACTACATAACCTTGGCCTTCAAAAAAGCAGGTGAGTGCACATGCTCCTCCCACCACTTAACCTGAACTTAAAAAAAGTAGGTGAGTGCACTTGCTCCCCACCACTTAATCTTGAATTTCAAAAAAGTAGGCGAGTGCACTTGCTTCCCCCATTACTTAACCTTGGCCTTCAAAAAAATGGTGGGGAGTGCATTTACACTGACCAACTTTATCTACTTAGCTTTTAAGCATATTTCTATAAATTTACGATTATGGGTCAAAGAAACTTTTGTCAAAATTATGAGAATCAAAGTTTTTTATACATATTTTCTACAATTTTGTTTTTTGTTAGCAACTCAATTTTAATACAAAAATCGCAAAAATTAATTTATCGGGAAATACATTTGAAAATGAGAAGGTAAAATTTTAAACCTTTTTGGAAAACTAGTTAGTTTAGGTTTTTGGCAAATGCATTTATAAGGATAATTATTGTCTAGTAGAGCGGATTTAAAAAAGACTTATCCGACGCAGCTTTTTTCAAATCTATTGCTATTTCTAAGAAACTGCATATAGCTTTATTTTATAAGATAAGCCTAATAAAAATTAATAATTAAAGTTTTTGCAATGCAATTTGTTTCTGACTACTCTTTTAAGTTTATTATAACTAAAAATCGTGGTTTGATATTTAACGCAGTTTTATTGACATTTTTTTAATATTTTTTTTTCTGGTCGTCAACTTAATTATCATGCAAAAACACACAAATCTATGATTAATTTTTTTAACTTTTTTTTCATGCTAATCTACTTTTGAGTAAATACGAGATCCAATTGTCCCAATATGACCAATTTTGACACTGGCAGAAAAATATTAATTAAAATATAACTGAGATTGGCAAGAACTATGCTAAGAAGTAAATTCAGTGATTGCATAAAGCTTAAAAACGCAAATTTGTAGCGCAAAATTATCAATTTAAAGAAAAAGTTTTCCATCGTTGAGACTAATCCGATCCCCTTTTCCGCATCAAGATAGGTCCATGCACGAGCACAAGCGAAAACCGATATTCTATAACTTTATTATTTTTGCTATTTTAAAACAAAACTTTTGTTTGCATCTATTATTGATTTATTGCATGTTATTCAGTCTTAGTATTTTAAAATGAAAGCAAACAAAACTCAATAAACCTTATTACCTTATTTTTTGTAGAAAAGTAATATTTTATCAGTCAGCAACTGTAAAGTTTATTTACTAAATTGGCCATGGAATTAATAAGTAGTTCAAATGAGTTTCATTTGTTATGATTTGTTAGTGAAAAGTGTACCGTGCTAAAGAATACGATTTATTTAAGATAGCGACAACATTTTCACGTCTAGCAAACGAGAATTAATGAAGTAGTTTACTCCACTCAAGAAATGCGAGGATGTCAGAATAGTCGTGCATTTGCAAATTTCAATGTTAATTAGGTTAAAAAAATTTAATATCATTTACCTTGACGCTTATTAAATCCGTCTCCTTTGTAAACTAAAACGTACAGCTGAAGTATATAAAGGTTTATTCTTTATAAATAATGTTTTAATTTGCCATTGTATGATACACACATTCATCTACAAATGCAAACATAATTGTAAAACACATAATTTTTAATTAAAATGATGCTTGTTCTTTAATAATTAGTTTTATTTAATTTATCAAATCATCTTGTAACAATAAATGCGACTGTACGTGTCCCGAACGATGTACAAATAATGACAATTTCTTTTTTAACTTTGCTAGTTTACAGCACAGTACGTTTGGAGATACCTTACTATAGCACGTACAAGCAATTTGTAGTTTAATGTTAAATAAATTTCTATTTTGGTTGTTAAATAAAATAGATCAAGTAAAATAAAATAAGAAGATATCAAATAATGGAAATGACAGACAGCTAAACATTTAAGCTCTAATGAACTCAATTATTTCTTCAGATTTACAATCATAAAACAGATATTTTCTGTTTTATCTGTGGAGATGCCTCGCACAGAAAATGACGAATATAATACACTCCTCTTTTCGAAGGGTGTTTAAAATTTGACAGAAAATCAATTTAGCCAACTTCGTTCAATACTAAAAATATATAAATATATTTATTGTGATATGTTCGGTATTTATAATATTAAATTTAATTTAGAGCAGCAATTTTTTTAAATATTAATTGAAAATAAAAATATTATAACTTCTACTTTCAAGCAGCAATATATTTAGATAAGTTTCATGATACAAAATTAGAAATAAACTACTGTTTTTTTAGTCACATTGTCTCTGCAGTTTTACCTGTCATTATCTGATGTGGAAACTGTAACTAAATCTATTGTAATGAAAAATATAGTAGTTTGTTTCTAATCTTATATTATAAATTAATACATTTATTATTCATATTAGGTTTTAAATATATTGAATTTAGAATATTATAATTGAAAACCTTAAAACAACAAGGCTATTAGCCGCAATTGATATTTAACGAGTAATGCAAATTAAAACTGAAATATTAAGATAATCTGAACGTTTAATTGATTTTTTACGTTCACTAGATAGTCCAATATACACAGAACAAACATATATAGATTATATTATGTTATTAACAATCTCAAATATTAAAGACTTGAAATTTTTAAATTGAGATAAGTTAATGCCATTAGTATTTGCAAAAATTCGTAATTAAATTTAAAAAAATAAATAAATAAATAAGTAAGTAAATAAATAAATAAATAAATAAATAAATAAATAAATAAATAAATAAATAAATAAATAAATAAATAAATAAACAAATAAACACATAAACAACTAAAAAAATAAACAAATAAACAAATAAACAAATAAACAAATAAACAAATAAACAAATAACCAAATAAACAAATAAACAAATAAACAAATAAACAAATAAACAAATAAACAAATAAACAAATAAACAAATAAACTAATAAACAAATAAACGAATAAACTAACTAACAAATAAACAAATAAATATTTAAATAAATAAATAATATTTTTTAGTCATTTTCTTAACATTTTAACCAACTTAGTTTGTATTTATACTACTTTTTTTTAATTTTAAAAAGTTATTTTTTAATCTAAACAGTTTCTTCTCCCGCTACTGAAAATTAAATATTTCGACCTAGGTTGTTTTTGAAATGAATAATTCAATCATAGATAATTAGAAAATAAATCAATTTTATTTTATAAATAAATATATTTACTCCATTTGCCAAAAAAAAACTTTTTAAAGCAAATTGTAACACATTGAACTGTATGATTTTACAATTATTCAAATAAATATACTTGATTTAAATGTAATTTTCGTGATCAGCTGTTCAATCAAAGCAACTCCATCTGTGTTTCACTTAAAAGCTACAAATGCAAAAAGGATTACTTGTTCTGATCGCTCTTTATGCAGAGCAATGCTAAAATCAATCAATTTGCACATTTTCTTTTTAATATAGAAATATATACATACAAATGAAATTACAAAAAATTTTTAATGGATATTTTAAAAGCTTCATCAAGCTTAAATTAAACTGATAAAAAAAGAAAATATCTAATGCTAAAAAACATCTCATTAAAGATCTGTTTTTAGCATTAGATATTTTCCTTTTAATTTAACTGGGGAGTAAAATGACATTGCCTGTCTCAGCTGCAGAGCACAGAAATGACATCTCCAGGCATGGACAGAAAAGCCTTGATTAAAACCAAATTTAGTAACAATAGAATGTTACTAGATTGCATACAATAATCAAATCAATTTTATTTTAACCTTGTTAATAACAAATTCATTTTATATTTATTTAAGTTGAATTTTAAGCTAGAAATAATTCGGTTTATTCTGTAATTTATCATTTTGTGGAGAAAAACGTTGCTTTAATTGGAGTCGATGGTGTTGACACAATACCTTTTACATTAACACTGTTTACAACTGAGACATCAATTAGTTGAAAGCTTCAAGGTTTTATTTGTTAAACAATTGCCCGATTAATGCTAGACGGAATCGATTCGTTTCGTTTTTGGTGATATTTTGTTGCAAAATTGGGTCTCAATGTTGTTCGGGCTGAATCAATTGGTGTTTACCTACCGTAATGATAGCTGAACGCAATAAGATTCAGTTTAAATCCCCAATGGTTTGAGTGTAGCACTGCGGTTGCGATAAATTAAGAAACATCCCCGTGTGTTTGGGTAAAATCCGAAAACGAACGCGAACTGTAAACGCCTAACGGCTACATGGCAAAATGGCGAACCTCTCAGCTGCCACCGGAAAATCGCACAACAACAACGCGCCCGCACCCGGAATACACGCGAAATTGAATGAACGCACTAAAACACCACTTGTTCCAGCTTTTTTACAGCTTAAATGTATAAATTTATACGTCCAAATGTGCGCGGTGTGGTTGTAATGGCGAGCTGCGGATAAACACCCCCTGATGTCTACCTGGCCGATGTACGGCGCCGTGGACGCACTGCGGGCGGAATCCGTACGCTCGCCACCTCCGGATTTTAGCCTTTTTTCAATTGTCCCCCGATTTTTGGCCGCTTTTTCCACACCAAACGCGCTTTTTTTTCGGCCGCTACCCGGACTTAATGGCATAAATAGCCGTTCTCGTATGCCTCGACTATACGGCACACATAAAGCTACTGGCAGCGGCAGAATCGACGTGCGTCCGGACTGACGGCAGCAAAATCGGGGGTGGGAAGTTCATTGACATAAAGAATAAGGGGATGCTGTATATAAGGATTTTCCACTGGGTCAAATCACATTCAAAAAAACCAAGATAATAATTGTTAAAATAATCAATTAATTGACTAAAAACCCATGAGATGGAAAAAACTTACAAACATTTGAATAAAAAATAAAATTTATTAAAAAAATAAAAATGAAAAATTATTCAGTA
>JARJEC010122600.1:0-12697 GCA_030264575.1 Tachinus sp. AB-2021
TGTAAATATACGAGGCAAATCCAGAAAGTAAGTTTCGTTATCTCTCTTTACTGCAGCAGCGCTGTAATCGCAACCGTGCATACGTGGCAGTTGCTCTCAATCAAGGAGAAGGCGATGACTCCATTTTGAGTTCGTTCTGTGTTGTGTATAATTTGTTGTGCTTATTTAGAATGGAGGGACTGATTGAAGATTCCACCGCTTGTAAAATCAATCAATGCGAATGTTTACTGTAAGACGCTTAAGAAACTATGTTATGCAATAAAAAGAAAAAGCGCCGAGGAATGTTCACAAACTGTATTATTTGGATTCATGACAATGCCCGACCTCACACTGAGAATGTGACAAGATAACTATACATGGCTTTAGCTAGGACCTGTTTGCCCACTCTAAGTGCAGCCATCACCTTGCTTCTCATCTATTTTTATCCTGAAATTGTTTCTTACTGGTCAACAATGATGATAAACTCAAAAAACAAGATACTAACTACATTGTTGACTACATAGGCGGGAACCTTTTATGAAAAAGGCATACACAAACTTGTGCCACGCTACGATAAATGCCTACAAAATGGTAAAGGTATTTTGAAAAATAGATTAAGGTTTGTAGATTGTTTTGCAGTAAATGGTTTTTCTGTATCTCTACTTGATTTCTTTTGATTGACTAACTATTATAATCGAAATAGCTGGGTAGTCAAAATTATTGGGCAGCTTATTAATACAATGGAAAAAATTGTTAAAAGAATCGTTTTTTTTAATGAACCCGATCACCCACTTACGATTTAAAAATAGATATTACAATAGGTAATATCTATTTTAAGATCTTAATAGCTGTGTGGGTGGATGGGTTAATGTGGATAAAATTACTGCAATGGATAAAAATAAATTTTCAGGTTATATATTGAATGAACCCAAGGACCCGCTGGACTATTATAATATGCAACATTTTAAAACCCCAATAGCTGGGCAGGTCAATAATGTCATCAAACTTATTGGGCTGGTAATACTTACAATAAAAAATTGTTGAATTGGCAGTTTTTATTAAATGAACCCAAACATCAGCGTGACTATTGTAATATTTTAAAATCGCAATACCTAGGTGGATGATTTATTGTAGCCAACATTATTTGGCGAGTAATCAATACAATGAGAAGAATTGTTGAATTGGAAGTTTTTATTAAATGGACCCGAATATCCAATCGAATTAAACGAAACTTACTTTTTGGATATGCCTCGCATACTTTTATATGCTGCTTTTGTTTTTATTATATTTTACCAGACCGGTTTTGCTATTTCTGGCATCTTCGGTTGTTTATTGCTATTGTTGTGTTTATTTGACCTGAAGTACATTTGTATTGTGTGTTGCGTATGTACTGTAATAATTTTAAATTGCAAATCTGTCAATTAAAAAAAAAATAATAACGTTCAACAATTTCTGCTAATTTGCTGACACTTAATAAAAACAAGCAAAACTTAAATTACTACATAGAATAATATTATCTAAATATTGAGCATTTTTTTGTAAAGTAATGTTCATATTAGTATAAGATTTACATTCATTATTGTACTAAAATTGTTTAGTAAACGCAGAAGTATCGGTAACTACGGTTCAACAGAACAGTGCAATTCAACAAGTAAGAATGCCATCACATCTCAAATATTACAAACATCTCAATTCAGTAAGATTACATATGTATGCTTGGTAGTTATTTTTAAATAACACGTTAATTTTAAATGATACGCTGTAGTTTTGTAATTCTCAACCAGAGAATTGTTTAATATCAATTCTGCGTTTCTTTCATTAATGACGAAATTGAAAATACGATTAGAAAAATTTCTCATAACTTCAAATAATAAATTTTATAAACCAAGACATGGCGTCACATTTTATATCATTTAATATTTCTTACATGTGCAAATTTTTTAATATGTGCATTATCGATATTGAAATTAATTCTAAAGCAATTAATTTCTTTCACAACTTATGTTCTAAATGCATAATTGAATTTAATTACTCTTCTCGAGGACACATTAAATAATTCAACAGAAGAGTTATAAAAACTAGAAAACAGTGCGATAATTATCAGTAATAATCAAGCAAGTTCTGAAATATGAAGCAAACGCAAGAATATAAAATGATGAAATTATGCACAAATTTGATGAATGCAGTACATGTTCATCCGGAAGAAAATTTTCTTTTAAGGACTTGCGTTTTGATTACCACCAACATTTTTAGAATGATGTTCGTATATTTGACCTTGCAGATGATTTCACACGATAATTACAATTTAAGCAGTTTATCAGAAGGAGTGGAGTCGTTGGCTTCATGGGCACAGGTAAATAAAGTAGAATCTTTAAAAAAAAATATTTTAGTTCAAAAAATATTGTAGGGATTTTTTCACATTATACCCTTAATAATTCATAAGGACAATATAATGTATCTCGTAACTTCAATCAAATATTGTTGGACTTGGAATAATTCTAATACTAATATTGCTAAACTTTTTAATTATGGATATAAATCATTGGTAATTTATAAATATGTAATTTTCGCAGCTTTGACAATTATTGTATTTATGTCTATAACTGTAAACGGGGTAATATTTAAATGCCGGATACCAAATCCATCGAGCACTTGGATTTGGATTTTATTAGTACTGCAAGCTTATACTTTATATATGGATGTGTTCTACCTTATTGCTATGGATATGCTATTTGTTATCACTACGCTCGTTATAATATCACAGTTTTTATTATTGAATCAACAACTTGAGACGCTTGGTTTAGACTTAAAAAATGTTCGACCAGTGCTGCATAGATGTATTAGACATCACCAATTTTTGTTAAGGTATAATATTTTATTATGTAAAAGTATCTATAATGTTCTGCGACATTTCAATTTTAGATATTCCAAGGTATTTATCAATACATTTAGTTTATTACTGATGGGAGAATATATGATGACAATATCTGCAGTTTGTGTTGAGTTGTATGCAATTAACGAAAGGTAATCTGCGTTTTAATTGTTTCATTTCAATATTTTATAAAATCGTATTTTATTCATAAACATAATTCTCTATCTGTTGATTAAATATTACTACTGAATTAAGAAATTGTATGTTCAAATTCTATTTAACTATAAAGTGATATAAATTTCGCCAATCTGTCTATCACTATCGGTATTATAAGAAAAGCCGCATTTGAATAATTAACATCAAAGGTACTGAAAAATAGTAATTTTTGTAATAAGTGCGAAAAATGGGTGATTATTATTTCGCGTGAGAATGTTCTCGAACTTCGATCGAGACTGTCAAGTCAAGACAGAAAATAGTCATATTTCCTTGAAATATAAACAACATTTTTCTACAACGCCAAACAAGAAAGTATTGATTTATATAAACAAAATTATTAACAAACCTAAACAAATAGCATGTTGCAAAGTCATGAAATAAGTTTGCAACATTTTCTTTAAGATTATATAAAGATGTTAGATATTAATAATGTAAAGAGAGCTATAGAAGTAAATTCATAACCCAAGAATTTCGTGAAATATAAGAACTGGATTGAAAGAAACCAGTTGATGTTAAACTAGAATTGAACTGAACATAATATCAAAAGACAATGTAGTTATCGCGTATAAATTATTATTGAAGTAAATTTTAGATAATAAATGATCATACTTATATAATTTTATGTTTCAAAGCAACTCAGTTGCAGAATATTGCGTAATCGTAGTCTACGTACTGTCTATGATCCTTCAACAGGGAGTATATTGTTTTTTTGCAGAAGAAGTAACAAATATTGTAAGTTTTGTTTTAAATTAAAAAAAATTGAGTTATATTCAGATTGTTTATATTGTTTAGGGTTTAAACACAGCATCTTCAATTTTAAAATCGAATTGGTATATGTTTCCCAGAGATGTACAGATGGATATGATTAACATAATCATGATATCTCAGAAACCGATCATAATCGCTGCTGGAAATATTATGGACATAAATAGGAAAGCGTATGCAGTTGTTAGTTATAAATGTAATTAATTAGTGTATATGTATTATTTGGTAATTTTTAGATATTCAAAAGCGCATTTACATTTTATGCATCGTTGAAGCAGATGAGAGAAAACCGTGAAAACTAAAATGAGCAACTTTTATCCGATAGTATGGTTTGAACTAGTGTGATGACCAAATTTTTAGAATTAGTGTTTGCAATTATAGTCAAAAGTTGTAGCAATATGGATTATTTTCAGACATTGCAGAGATAAGTTAAAAATCACAGTTAGCTTTAATTAATTTGATATAGCAGTAATAGTAATAGTATAGTAGTATAAATGCATTTTGGATAATTTATTCTAATAAAATTTGCTAAGTTTGACTTCATACAATCTAAAAAATATATTTTCATTGGACATTGTAAACACATTTCGCAAGTTTGTACCACTTTCCTTAAGTGTTTAATAACCCTCATCAGAACTAATCACATATGAAAAAAATGCCGGTAAAACCACAAAAAAACTTATTATTAAGTACAAAATCGATAGCAATAAAATGTATGTACTTAAACAATCATACAATAGAAAATATTGTAAATAAATAATAAATTTTAATTATTACTCGCTTCAAAGACAAGCAATTTACATAATTCAAGAAAAACTATAAAAACCATAAAACATTTCAATCAATATTAATAAAACACCGGAGGTGTAGGAACACTACAAATATAAAAGAAATGCAAGAACAAAAAATGGTTAACCTGTGCATGAATTTGCTGAAGTCTGTATATGCTCATCCTTACAAACAATCTATTTTGAGAAATGGCGTTTTAATAACTACCAATTTAATGTTCACAACTTTGTCTTTACTCATGGTTATACAGAATAACTACGATTTAAGCGCTGTATCAGAGGCAGTGGTGTCAATAGTATCATGGTCTCAAGTAAAATTGCCGTTAGTTAGGTTAAGTAATTTCAACTGAAATATTCTTTTAGGGATTTTTTCATATTATACCATTAATAAACAATAAAGATGATATTATGTATCTGGTAACTTCAATTAAATATTGTTGGAGTTGGGATGAATCTGATATTAAAATTGCAACGATTTTTAAATATGGCTACAAATCATTGGTTATTTATAAATACTCAGTTTTTATAGCCCTTCTAACTGTTATTCTTATGTCATTGGCTGAAGACAGATTAATGTTACAATGCTGGATTCCTAATAATTCTAAATATTGGTTTTGGATTTTATTTTTTTTGCAAGTATTAACTATGTCCATAGATGTTGTTTATGTGATTGCTATAGATTTATTATTTGTCATTACTGCAATCATTATAATTACACAGTTTATTTTGTTAAATCAACAATTTGAAAATCTTGATTCAGATATAACAAATTTGGACGCAATTTTCAATAAATGTATTAAACATCATCAATTTTTGTTGAGGTAAGATAATATCTTAATTAGAATAACTATGTTTTAGAATACTTTTGTTTTAGATATACCCAGGTTTCTATGAATACATTTGGTATATTATTACTGGGAGAATATATGATGTCTGTTCCAGCAATTTGTTTTGAACTTTATGCACTTAATGAAGGGTAACTATATATTTAGTTAGCCATTAAAATATTCTTTAGAAATACCAATACAGAATAAACATGTCTGGAAACTTAACGTTAACGAAAGAGTTAATACTGTTAATGTTAACCATAAGGTATCAAACATAAACCTTTAAAATATTGATCCCGTTGGAGCTTTAATAAAGCGAAATGCTAAATGTTCAAGTCAAAAACGTAATCAAGCTTTCTGTTTCCATAAGACTTTCTCCGATTTTTGAACAATGTACTTCATTTACATACTTACAAAATCTAAATTGTTCACAAAAACCAACAGATTTATACATTTTCTTAAGCATCCAATTGCTTTGCTGAACAAAATTCTTAGATATCTTATAGATGCCTTCCACTTATCTTGCCAACAAAATTAGACTAATTAAACTAACTAACCAAATAACTAACTAATTAATTAACAAACTTTTCCTATTATCTAACTATACTATACAGTATATACTAACTATATAACCGTTACTGAATTTTTGAAAATTTGCAAGAACTTCACCAACAACTAATACAAAATCCGACGTGCAATGTCTTCAACAAAATAGTTTGGTTCGTATTTTACTACAACAAAAAAACAGTCAATTCTGTACGCTATACTAAATAATTGATCACTTTCTAACACAATATCACAATTTATTTATTTACATCATAAGCCATAGGATTACCATGGATTATGATGTTAAAGTATTGAAACAAACAGCTTATTAGGTGATTTCCAAACTATCTCGATAGACTAAAGCTTTTTTGTTCGAAAGAATCCCAATGCAATAAGAATAACATCGTTTTCAAATCGCCTCGCCCTTAAAAAACAAAAGCAATAAATCCAATTAAAAACAGACGTTAATTACATACACTACCAAATTTTTTTACGTATATTAAGCGTGTATCATTAATTACAAATTGGCTAGTGAAGTTCTGAGGCAATCAAATTAAAGGTGTTTGACACATCATGCTCCCCCAAAAAATAACCGTCCCTCCTTCATCGGGAGCAACCTCATGGAAAAAATGTAGTCTTTAGTTTCGACAGTCGCTATCCCTTTACTTACTGTCACCAATCACAAATCCAGTTCTTTTTTCATTTGCGAATAAAACCCACCATCACTGCCGCAAAATCCTATCACTGTTCTCATTATAAAGGAGTTATGGGCCCTCTTTAACAAAAAATTACAATATGTTAACATGTACGTTTTGAAGAAGGTTTCTTCTTCAAACAGTAGATGTTGACATCTTTGAAAGTGAGAACTGAGAACTAGAGTTGAACAATATTATTGTGTCTGTAGGCATATTGAACTGTTCCCATTAAGTAGTAAATCGGAGTCGTAAAGTAGAGTGGTCTTATGAGGCATTTTTAACGACAAATTACAGTATGTCAACATCTACGGTTTGAAGAAGGCTTCTTTCTTCATCAAATCGTAAATGTTGACATCTTTGAAAGTGAGACAAACGATCGCTATTTAGTTTAATATGCCCACAGACACTAATATTGTTCAGCTTTCACTGTTAAAGACGTCAACATCTACGGTTTGATAAAGAAGCCTTCTTCAAACCGTAGATGGTTTGATGAACCGTAGATGTTGGCACCTTTGAAAGTGAGAGCTGAACAATATTAGTGGGCATATTAAACTAAATAGCGATCCTCCGTTTCATTTGTGACCCGAGACTGCCAACTACTGTTTAAAATTCTTTATACCTATATACTATTGGCACCAAAGTAGATGTCGGAATGTTGGATATATGATGATTAAATTATCCAATACCGCGCAGAGCAATAATTCTTGCACTATTAAAAGAAAATTCACGACCTGGCATTGTATACAAAAACAATATATGAAACTCGCTAGCATAAATATGAATTAAAATTGCCCAATGTTCAAAATTAATAACAAGTCAACAATCCTTTCCTTGTTGATGATTATGATTTGGTTTATTATCAAACTAAGGCTACTACTAGCAACAAAAACAAAACAAATTTTAGCGCAAATATTTTTATTAACGGGAGCCCAAGACATTTGTTGTGTATTTATTATAGCTTATGGTGAATAGTTCATCTTGATTTAAGGTACACGGTTGCGGAATATTGCATAATAATATCCTATGTAACGATTATGATCCTTCAACTAGGAATATATTGTTTCGTTGCAGAAGAAGTAACAAATATTGTAAGTCTTTGATAAAAATTGATAGATTTCTATTGATGTTGATTATATTACAGGGTTTAGAAACTGCAGTGTCAATTCTAAAATCAAATTGGTATTCATTTCCCAAAAATATAAAAATGGATTTGATGTTAATAATTATGAGATCTCAGAAACCAATGATTTTCACTGCTGGAAATATATTGGATATAAATAGAGAAGGATATGCATCTGTTTGATATACAATTTAATTTGCAACTACTGTCACGATTAATATTTGATTTTTCTTTTAGATATTCAAATGCACATGGACCTTTTTTGCATCATTGAAGCAGATTAGTGACAAATAAGATTATTAAACTTATTAACACCCGCAGATGATCAAAGCAAAGACACATTTTTGCAAAATTATGAACAAAGAATTTCACAAAGCAGCGTTTTATGGCACTCCTTAGAAGAACCACGTTTTAATATTTATTATATATATATATATATATATATATATATATATATATATATATAAAACAACGTTTTATATTTCCCAAAATTGATTGAACCATGACTAGTATCGACTAATTACCAGGCCGTCATGATGATGCCAACTTATTATAATTATACTAGTTGTTTTATTTATTTATTGTCTAATAGTGACAAGACACATTTCGATGGTAAAGAATGCAAATTTGCTTGTAAAAAATTACACATTTATAGGAGAGTAAACAAACTATTTATTAATTTATGAACAAGTATTATTCAAATTATTATTTCATATTTATATGTAATTTTTACATTAAATTTTACAATACAATTCCTATGCAGGAACAATTTGCCCATTTTTTTATACATTTAAGTCCACTAACTCAAAATCACTTAGATCTTTCGATTCTTCACAATCGTTTTATTAAATAGATTTTAGTAATCAATGAATTACATTATACTAATTTGCAATTTAGTAAAAAATATGTATTGTCAGATAGTGTTAAGTCGCATGTTTGCAAAGTAGAAATATTTTGTAATTACTATAATTACTAAATAGCAAAGCTGTGGCTTGTCACTATCTAACTAATCGAACTATATAGCAACATAAGTCACAGCAATGTTTGATTAGCGTTTTAGTATCAAAACAAAATAAACAATTGCACAAATATCTTTTTGTTTCATAAGCTAGTTACCTACATGTCAACAATAACAAAAATACGTCTACTATCATCGTACATCAAAAATTGTTTTAAACATAGCGAAGAAAAAGTGATTTCTACATAGAAAGCAAACAACATTTGGTTTAAAGAGTCTTCCATTGTTGAATAGTAAATTAAATACATTAAAAAGTATCAAATGTTTGCTTGTAGAATATGGAAACAGAATTAATTGTAATTTGCTCAATGAAATTACAACTATAATGAATGCGGCTACATAAAAGCAACAATATTTTGAATGTAAATTTTTCAGTAAAATAATATTTGTGAATTTTGTTTGTTAAGATGAATTTAACAATAAATAATCGCTTTAATTGCAAAAATTATGCACATCCAACAATAATTCAAACGGCAAAAAATATTATTTTGTTAAATATGTTCTCGAAATATCAGAAAGACAAAACAAGAATGTGTACTTGGATCATACACCTGACATTAAAAAAAAGTCTTTGGCGATATACATAAAAATAACATGACAATAAACATTGATAACGAATATAAATAAATAGGAAATGTAATATGAACGCAAATATATCAAATTGTTTGTAACAAAACAAATGCCAAGCATACTTTAGATAAACCATTACTGCACATTTATAATTGCATAACTGCTAGTGCTATATTTCCTACAAGTTAAAAAGTTGCTACAATTATACTAAATAGAATTTTTAAATCCGACGATAATAAACATATTTCGAACGTCCAATATCTTTACTTTGCAATTTTGCCAAAATATTTGAATGCTCTACGATATTATCTTTTAACATGTTAAACAATAACTATCCCAATAAGCACGTTTTTTTTTAGTGGCAAATCGACAATTACTAACCTTTGCACATATATAAATTTTATTTCAGACGCCGTAGACAACAAGACCAAATTAATACTATTTACAACATCCGTTTTGTGAAACCACATCGATTTGGTTTGGTTTGGTTTAATGACAATAAAATTATTTGCATTTTATATGCATAGTAGGTAAAACATTGTTGAGTATAAAGGTTATAAATTATAGATATACATAGCAACCAAAGATATTCCAGTAAGATTCTTGAACCGTTATTTAAGCAATAATATTAAATATTTTCTTTACGAAAATTATCTAAAGTTATTCAAGACATTAAGTGTGTTTTTTATTCGATTATAGTGCAGAAAGATACCTACGTAATAGATGATTGGTGTATAAATAACTACTTTTTAATATTAATAAATCTTAACTACGACCCGCGGGCCCTCCAAGGTATCTTGTGCGGCCCGCGAGCAACAAAAAATAGTAACTTAAGAAAAGGACATCAACAATAAATACGGAGCTATACCATTTATTCGGACAACTCAAAAAAGACCAACAACAAATATGGAACAATTTATTTGTTTGTGGCCCAATTGCTAATTTAAATTTATTATGTGGCCCTTCAGTTAAAGTTTACCCATCCCTGTTAAGCAATGCTAAACAGAAAACACAATACTTTATATTATGAATATTGTATCGGTAATCAATTTAACAATAGTTAATACTGTAAAGGAAGGACATGTTCATTATACTTGTTATTAACTTTTGATGAGCATAATTTTTCAATAACTAAGCAATGTTACAAAATTGTAAGGTATATTTTACGTAATACAAAAACCTTTTTTTTGATTACCGCTTGAGTGCCTCTTCAAGCGGTAATCGCAATTTATAATAGCTACATCAGATCAAAATATAGAATATGCCTCTTGTTGTTTGAGATCCTAGTTACAGCCTTTATATAGAGAAAATCGACAAGTTTTTTAAAAACGTTATTTTATCGAAAACGTTTATACTAACTATTTCCCTCTTTAAACATAAATCAATAGTGTCAAGCCATTTTGAAATTTTTGAAAAATCAGATTTCACTTACACTGAAAATTACAAATGTGCATAATTACAGAAATCAATATAAACAAATCAAGCTTGACAAATCAATTAATATCTATCAGTGCCATATGTATAACCCCATCAATGCATATGAATCCAATTAATTAATATCGGCAGTATCCGATATTTGAAAAAAAAACAAGAAATGGTGTACTAAATATATTTCGTGCAATGAAAATTATACATTCAAAATGCGGTTGCTTTTAAGGAACCCCAATTATTCATTTTAATTGTAATTTGATTCGACGCTTCAAGTCTCGTGCACTTTCGATCAAATTACAATCAAAATATATATTATAATATTTTTCATTTAACATTCCGAAACTTAATATATTGAAAATAGTCCATTTCGATAAAAAAACGTTTTTAAAAATCTACGTTGAACTTTTTCCATTTTTTCAACATAAAGGCTGTAAGTAGGATACCAAACCAGGATTTTTTACGTGAATTTAATATGGTACTATCGATTAACCGACGTATAATAAACAAAATAATGTTTGTTTATAAACTCATTCGCTTCAAAATTTATTAGTTTCACAATAAAGCAATAGGGCGGGCTGTATTATCTTTGTAGATGCTTACAGCACATACGTTTCAACATCATTCCTCTGCAATCTTGCCTGACAGTCTAATTACGTTTCTAACGATTCATTTGACTTCACTCCAACAGCTCTTACCAAGGTATAAGTACTGAAAGAGAACAGCATTTGAGTATTTTATTCTCTACTTTGTATTTTGTAGTTTTCACATTATTATATTTTTTTTAGAATACTCCGCTTGCGAACTTGTAGGGGTTGTAAGGGTTTTTGTTTGTTTATTTTATTTTTTATTCACATTATCCTGTGCGTTTTCAAAACTGTAGGATAATAAAATAATGTTATTATTGATAAATTTTTTAATTCATATTTATTTTTGGAAAATTCAAACTTTATAATTTATACGTCCGACGATAAAGTAATAAAAATGTTGCGAAATATAGACGAATATTAATTAATATTTAAAAAAAATTTCACGAAACAAAAATTGAAACAAACAAGGGAAAAAAATTTCTAACAAATATTTGTAAATTTTAATAAAGTCCAATAGAACAAGTGATAAGTAGTTGTTTTCTTTATAATAATTATACATGTCTTTTAATTATACACGGCCACTCAATCTCATTTTCACTCACATCTCACTACAAAGATTTCATTTAAAAAATATTGTTTCATAAGACTGAAAAGCATGTATTAAGTGCTTTAATAATAATAATAATAATAATTTTTATTGATCCAGTAGGCAATACACAATTGATAGGATAAGTCGAAGAAAAAGCTACAAATAATTAATAAATAGAAGTAAATTGGACACGGCACAAATATACCAAACACTTTAAAATTGTATATAAACATTGTTACAAAAACAAGTACAAAACAAAACAGATTAAAAATGTATAATTTAAGATATCTACAATTGTACAGGCTGACAGATTAAAAAAACGTATAAATAGTTAAAATGTTTACATGCACAGAATAGGTAAAAACATTATTTATCGTGATTAACAAATTCATCAATGGTATAAAAGCAATTATTCGTTAAACATTTGTTTAGTTTTATTTTGAATGTATTGATATTATTACATTTCTTAAGTGAGTTGCTTAATGAATTATTAAAATATTCACCAGCATATTTTGGTGATTTTTTAAAACTTGTTGTCTAACAGTCAGTATGTGGTTAGTTTTTTAGTTTTGAATGATTCACGGCAAGATTCGGTAGGTTTAAGATTAAAGATCAGTCGAATTATACGTTTTTGTTAAACAAAAACTCTATTAATATCCGTAGTCGAACCGCACACTATTATATTATATCTTAA
>JARJEC010122610.1:0-10703 GCA_030264575.1 Tachinus sp. AB-2021
TCAAGGTATGGATAAAAATTGTTGGCTAGAATTAACACAGCAAAAAATAAGGGCGGAATTAACCAGAAAAATATAATTAATAATCATTGCAAAAAACATCAAATACTTTGCAGTAACTTCAAATCCTTAGCAATAACCTTCAAAATAAATGTATGGAACGAACAAATGTAGAAAGCATGAAGAACAAAAATGAGTAGGCTTATGCTAAACAAGGGTTAAGGAATGGGAATAGAAGCAAATTTCAGTATGCAAATCATGAGGAGATGCATTACAGGCAGGACAATGTTGTCAGATGCAGTTGAAGTAATTGCGGCAAATTTTTTTGCGCGTGGTGGTGGAAAGGGTGGACAGAACAAGAATTATAAATGAAGGAAATAATACAAAAAACAAAGATGTAACAATAACAAAGGTAGTGGAGTAAAAAAATAATGGTAAATCAACAAGTGTAGTAATACCGGAAATGAAGAATGCGTGGAGAATAAACTGTAGAGTGCTAATACACAACGTAAATACTGACCGGATATGGGGATTTTGGGAAGTAGTTCCAAACAATAAATAAGATAAAAAGAACGAAAAAAACACGCACGATGATGTAGAAGATAACACAGGCTAATAGAATGCGAGACGTGGGAGGTGGAAATAAAACTGGAAAAAATATTATAGGGTAATATCGACAAAACAAGGATCACTCACACATGTTTTAAGGATAAAATTAAATGAATTGCATTGCAAAGCTAAGAATAAGAAAAAAGTTGAAGAATTCGACGCACAAATCATAAAAAATAAAATAAAACATTAGAACAAAATTGGAAGGAAAGAGCAAGGTGAGGTAGAGAAGAAAAAATAACAGCCTGCGTTGCTGCAGTTAGACTGTGTGAAATTTCTGCGAGATTTTGAAGTCAGCCACCGCAAACTGAGACCATAATTAGGTTTATGATGCCCAAGTCATTCTTAAGCCACTTGTTGAGACTGACGTCACTGACAAATATCAAACGATTGATTGGCGCTGCTTATAACCGACTGGTGGCTACATGCGCTAAAGTCTGGATATACAATTGTCTGCATAGTTATTCTAATATTTACCACTTAAAATCGTAATGTTTGCCCACAAGAACTGCGAATGTATAAAATATACGATAATTTAGTAATATTTTGAAGTTTTTTCTATTATTAGCAAGTCAATCTTAAAATTAGCATTTACCGCTGTTTGGACTTTGTACAACAGCAAACTTTAATTTTTAAATTTTACGTTATACTATTTGTTTGCTCATCCTTCTATTTTTACACACTTTGCAGTATTCACACATCTACTGACATATTCATTTATAAAATTTAATCGACTTATGTAGGGTTTTTGAATTAGATACTTTTCAATAGAAAAAGATGATTATTACTCGATCCTTATTCATTGTTTCAATATGACTAAATAAACGTATAATTCTTTGTTTGTTCTAGTCTATTGGTATTACTTTCAAACCACATTAATTTATTATACATTTATTTCTAAGTCAACAAACACACATTACATTTTTTTGCTGCCGTACATACTTTCTGAAGTCTAAAAAACCTCACACAAAATTACATTCTATCAATACTCTTCCATAGACTATTCTAGGATACTAAACAAACTACCTACACAATTATTTTTATATTCAGTCTTTACACCCTTTATAACTGGGTTTTCCAACCTTTTCGATGTTTGGGGTCGCATTTTAGTAGTAGAAAATGCTTGGTGCTGCAAAAATTAACCAAAAATCGTTGATTTGATAAGTCAAACAAAATTTTAATAGTTTTTACTGAGACATTAGCATATTTTAAAACACATTGTCTTTCCATTTGCTTGTGGGCTACATTGATACATGTCTCGGACTGCGTATTGGACCCATACAACATAGGTATGTACAACGGAACAATCACATCCTCTACTCATTTTGCGCTTTAGAATTTTTAAAGCATTAATTACTTAAGCTATCAATAAATAACCTGTTTCCATATTTAAAAATAAACGATGTCAAGAAATATTTTTACATTTGATTGTGGGACACTCTGCATAAAAAAATTAAATCCGCTTTTTTTGTCTGCCTGTCTAGCGTAATTCTAAACATATTTTACAAATTAATTAACAACTATAACTTTTAAAGTGAAAAATAAATGTTATTTGTATAACATAATCGATTCACTATTGTTTATTAATAGTTTTATTACTACGTTGACGTTTCAAATTGATTAAGATATAAATGAAAAGCACAGGTAAAACATTTTAAGTGTTGATTGTAATTTAGATAGTAAAGTTTTTTTTGTTTGATTAAAACATCAACTAGTAAGACATTTAATGGAATTAAATATGTAAACAACAAAGTTTATTTACATTCTCGTTTGCGTAAAATAATCCATTGTATCGAAATAATTAGATTTAATTCAGAGCTAAACTATTATTACATAGTTATCACCAACTGCGTATAATAATGTTGCACATAAAATGGAATATTAAACAGACAAGCCGCCGACGAATATTTAAATAAAGCGGTTTCGGTGTGAAGCAAACACAATGGAAAAGCACACAAATGAACGCGTCAATTTTCGCGTAGTAAATAAATAGTACACGTATGATGCGGATGTGAGTAATTGGACATAGTATTTCTGCGCGACTTTGTGTAGTAAGTGACCCCGGCTGGAATGGCCGACCCGGACAACCGAACCGGAACATCCGCCAGGCAGCCATAATTTATATAGTATATCACAGATCACAACACTGTGGAAAATACACATGCACGAGTAACTCTTATAGAAAATCCAATATCATCTCCAAGGACGGCGAATTACTCAACCGAGTTAATGCTTGCTGCATTGTTATTTTTACTTAATTTAGATTTTCCTTTAGAAAAATAATTCTTGTGAATAGTCGTTTACTATATTACACGTTAGCAGATATAAAGGTTTTTTACTAGTAAATATAATTTTACATTTTGTTGTATTGGCTTGCTTTGTTGATGATCCCACTAAATACAGAAACAAATTAAATTTTATTAAATAATTACCAAGCCGGAGCAGTGGCCTAGTAATGGTGAAATATATGTTTCAAAAATATACCTCGATTGGCGATCGAAAATCTTCAGATTACACGTCTGACACTCTGCCAATTGTGCCACCGAGGTAGGTGGTAGTAACTACTCTAATAAATTAGAAATTTAAATGGTAATTTTAACCAGTTCATTCTAATTACATAGCATCGATTTAAGAGATTTAAATAACAGCCAGTTCAATCTAAGCAATTTAAAAAAAATTAAATGTATACGGTATAATTAGTGCTAGTCGCTTCAGTAGCATCCATTTAAGAAGTCTCCTTTTTAATGCAGCAACAATTAACAATGTTGAAGATGATCTTACAAAAACAATGCAATCGTTTTTTCTTTGTGAAATTCTATAACAGTTTTTGCAAAGCTTATGAAAATTGCGTCTAGTTTAAGTGTAAAAAAAATGAATAAAATTCTAAGAAATTTCTATTAACTTCAATTTAAACCTTGGAAAATTATCTATTCTTTTATATTTAAAAACAATGACAAAATTTTTATCATTTTTTAATTTTTTTCCCGATAAAACAGATCAAGTTACTAAAATTGAAATAAACAGCCGGAGTTACTAAAATTAAAATTACCGTCCAATATTTTTTAATCATTTATTTTAGCAGTTTTAAATATAATGACCCACATATTCTCCCAACTATTATGTTTCCAAAAGATTTATTCAAAACCGGTTGTTCTGTATAAATCTTTTGTAATAGTTGGGCGGATGGGCGGGTCATTATATTTAAAAATGATATAAATTATTTAACCAGCAATTTTAAAAATAATATATACTATTGTACCAGTGGTTTCAATTTTATTAACCGCGTGGATGGGTTAATAAAATTGAAACCACAGGTACAATAATATATATTATTTTTAAAATTAGTGGTTTAATAATTTATATCATTTTTAAATATATTAACTATTCCAAAATATTTATACAGAACAACAAGGCAAATGGATGGGTTACTAAAATTGAAATTACTTGTCCAACCATTTTATCGTTTGTCTAAATTAGTGGTCCAGTACGTTTAAATATAATGACTACCTGCCCAACTATTTTGTTTACAATAGATTACACAAAACTTGCTGGGCGGGTGGGTGGGTTACTAGAATTGAAACTACTGGTCCAATAATTTATATCAGTTTTAAAACTACTGGTCAAATAATTTTTATCGTTATCTAAATTACTAACCCGGTAGTTTTAAATATAGTAACCTGCCTACCAGCTCAACTATTTTCTTTCCAAAAGATATAAACTAGTAACCGACTGCAAATTTCGGTTTCGGTTGCGGTTTCGGCCGGTTACAACCCATTTGCTGGTTTCGGCCACAGTTTTGGTTTCGGCCAAAAATAGGCCGCAACTTTGGCTCTGTCGAAACTATTGTTTACTTAAACAATTACAAAATAATAATAATAATAAGTTTTGAAAAGACTGTTTGAGACCATTATTTTTAAAACTTGACAATATATAAATATACAAATATAATTTTTTAAAATAATGTTTTGAAAAGATTTTTTTTAATCTATTACTATTATTATCTGATTGTAGTTTTTGCTTTATTGTTACCACAAAAAAACAACAGATTTTTTTTCATTTAAAATGTTTCTTGTTGTTTCCAAACTATTTTGTTGGTAAAATACGCGAGTTTTGCAAATAATTGCCTTACTTGTTTGATTGTGTTTTGATAGACAACTAAAAGTTTAAATATTTATACATGTTATGGTGTTATTAGTTACTTTCTAAATAATTTTGTAGCTATCTAGATTAGATTCTAAAAATAAAGTTATTCCTGATAAATCGAAGGCTTTTATAGTTATTTAATCTTAGAAAGCTAATAAAAACAGTAGATATACTCTAGTATTTTTGTCAATGTCAATTTAATTAAATATTAATTTAACTACATAAGTTTCGGTTTCAGTTACGGTTTTGGCCGAAACTAGATGAGGGGTTAAATATTCGGTTTCGGTTTCGGATTCGGCTGAAAATCGAGCTTCACTAATATAAATAAAAACAGTGGGTTACTAAAATTGAAACCACTAATCTAATCATTTTTATTATTTTTAAATTCAGACCAGACCATTGTAAAAATATAGACCTATGTGGGTGATTTTTTTTTGGAAATTTTTATAGGTTTGCATCAATTTTGACAGTGCCAAATTTTTTTACATAAATTTTGTTCATGTTCACAGATTTTTATCAACTTTTAAACGAATTACTTAATTTTTCACAAATTTGCGCCAATTTTTTCACTAGTTTTACTGCTTCTTGCCAGCTTTATAATTTTCTAATTTTATTAAATTTTCATAAAATTTTACCGCTCGCTTTTTATTGGTTTTTATATATTTTACAAGCTCTTTAAAATTTTTTTTATTGATTTTTTATTACTGTTCTTACAATATTTTTGATCCTCATCGATTCATATGAGTTTCATATTTATTATATAAATTTCTTGAAATGTCGTAGATTTTTAATTAATGTTATCACAATTTTCATTTACTTTTATCAATTTTTAAATGAAGTTTATAACTATTTACTTATATTTTATTAATTTTCATATATTTTCATCATTTTTTTATATAAACATTTATAGATTTTCATAAAATTTTTTACATAAATTTTATTCCTATAAATTTTTTATAGATTTTTGTTAAATGAAATTTTTCACTTATATTTTCATAAATTTGCTTCAATTTTCTCATAATTTTTATTGAATCTCAACAACAGTGACGTATATTTAAAAAAATTCAAATTGTTCGTTTTTACTTTACATGATCAAAAAAATGTTTTTTGCCCCTAGCATAGGGCTCTTACAGCAACTATTGTCAAGACACCTGCGAATTCATGTTAATCAATTTTAAAAATTTGAAATGAAAACAATATTATTTCCTATTATTTTGATTGTGTGCTACTATAATAACATGAATTATTTATTACCACTAATTGCATTATATGTAGCTCGTTAAATTTTGTTATAATTTTTGTAATGTTATTTTGTATTGTAAATAAATATGATTATTTGTATGAGTGTAGATTAATAGATGAAGAAAAACGTTGCTAATTTTTAACTATATAGCTGAAGATATTTTTAAGAGTAGTATGGTCATCCGTGAGATCCAAAATTAATTCTGAACATTTTCATGTAATAATAACGTAGCTACATACGCAGTTGCACGCTCATGTAAAAATATTGGACTACTATTAGTTGAAAAGTAAACGTGATGTGGTTGTAGTATTATAAAAAGAATGTAAATAAGTAAAAAAAGAAAACCCCTTTTTGCTGGATGTATCAGATATAAAACTACTTTTCGGTATCATTGTTTGAAGCCGGTCATGGGAAACGGTGTGGAATTTAAAGTATTTGGAATCGTTAGTTTCTGAAATTTTTATTATATACCCTAAAATCGTTGCGTATTTTACACTGGCCAATTTCGTGAATCTTCTCAAATATACCTTTGAAGACACCCTACTAATTACGTAATTATATACCCAACCCATTTTGTAATAAGCATAATTTCAAAATTTTATTAATGCTAATGCAGATTTCGTAGAATTCTAACAACAAAATATAAATAAAACAAATTAATTCTCGTGTCTACTTCATTGTATATATTTCCACGCATCGTAATTACTTTGTGTCATTAAATAATTAGCAAAACAATATTTTAATGGAATAGAGTTGTAATTATTCAAATCGTCGTTTTTTAACAAACTTTAACTATTCAATATTATTGTAGTAGTGATTCATTAAATAACAATTAAAGTTGATTCAAATGCAATCTTAAATTGAAATTACTAATGATTCATTCATGCATGGATTATTTTATTCACAATTTACATATTATTATATATCGTACGTACGTGTAAAACAATATTTATGATGTGAATCAAAAGCACGCTTATCGTGTAGGTGGGTTTGTAAAATATTACGTCCCGAACAATGGGTGGTTTTATGGTACCCTATTCTTAAAACTTTTTAAATGATCTGTGTTTTAGACTCGTATGGCAAGCTAACACTTAGGTTAAATGAACCGATTGTTGGCGATTAATACGCTATGACCCTTTTGACAGGTCCTTTGCCTTTTCAAATTCTCAAGTGGTTGTGAATCGTATTGCTGTTTATATGCTTGTAAAACAGTGGGCACCAAACTGTTCTGAAAATATTCTTCTTTGACATTGTATTTTATTGAAAATACCAATAGTTGCGGGAAATAAAACTAACAAAAAATATTTTATTATTCAAAATATCAATTAATATAAAATGTAGTTTGATGGCCAGGAAAGATAAAACATTAATAACAATTTATCATATTGCATCAAATTATTACACTACCCAATAGTTGCGGTGAGCCGCAATGGTAATGGTGGTAAGGTAAATGTTTGATCCCAAGTTATTTTAATACTGTAAAAACGATTTCTGCATTCGTTTCGTTTACATAAAAAACTTCTTTTTATGCATGTGGTAGAAACGCTATTACTGAAGAATGCGGAATATTATAAACTTATTTATTATCAATTCCTACTAAATAAAATAACTTCTGTGATCCCACAACAGGAATAAATAATGCTGACAATCGTATTAACTGTATAAAATCGTATTTATATAGTTTTAAGAATAATTTGTCGTAAAATACATAACAATGTGTAAAACTTTGAAGACTTTATGTTAATATTTTGAAGTATTCTGATTTCACAAACATTTTATAATAATTGTATTATCAATATTGGCTGCTTTTAGACTAACGTTCCGTTGCACGTGCCATTCCCCAGTTTATTTTGCATATTATAATGCATATTTACCTAAGCTTAATACTAATAAAAAATTGTAAATTATAAAGAGAATGATGAATATGATAATGTGGGTCCTGATAAAAAAGGAAATTGTGTTAAGAATACTCAAAAATACATTTTAATGTGTTGTATCGCAGAATGGACTGTGGAACTGCGCGTACGACGGAACGTTAGTTTACCGGCACATACTCTGTTCTTTTCCAACATTTTGTGATGTATATGTCGATTTCTGTTTATTATGTCGACGTTCTGCATTTGAGAAAAGTAGAGTATATTTTACTATACCTCTCTACATTTTGTTTTATTTTTGGTTTTTAGTAGTAGTATTTGTATTTGTTGGGTTTTATCCAACATTATCCAACTGCTGACCCGGTCTAACTATTACGGTTACTGGATATGCCATTGGCGTTTATTCTTGTTTTTATTTTGCAAAATTTATAAATATTTTTAAACATTCTTAATAATTTTCAATGTTTTGCAACCACTTTACACTTTTTCTGATGGCTTTTAATATTATCGTTAAGTTTTCGCTATTTTGCATACATTTTATAAGGTTATGTAATATTTTTTGATATATTCTAATAGTAATAAAAATTCATGCAAGAATTTGTGACATTTTTCAAACATTTTGACATATTTGCATTTTTTATATTTTTCGATTTTGTGTTAACTTTTGGCATTTTGAAAATCATTGTATTTTTAGACATTTGGTTTATTGGACATGTAGTAAGTTTTTTTTTTAATTCACGTTTGTTATCATATAGTAAATATATGTTTATATACACATAGTCATCGCTTTAATTAGTGTACTGCATTTTGCAAGATTATACGTGCTTCCTCTCCAGCTTTCTTACTCCTCGACCTTTCTTTTGACTGCACCTTTTTGCTTTTCTTGAAATATCAGACATCTTTCATTTTTTCTCTTTTTGGTTTTGCTTCTACCTTTGGTCACGTCTTTTACTAAACAATTCTTAATGCATACCTTTATTATATTTTTATGATTGCACTTACTATACCTCAGCCATCTAACAACAAAAATAGTAAGTATTTAAAAAACGCTCGGTGCACGTTTCGCACCCACGGGCCTATTCACATACCTTGCAATATTCTTTGATTGCTAAAGCGGCGATGAGTTCTGTAACATTGGCTGTTGAGCGAGATGAAATTATGTGTTTTAAAATTTTAACAATCAATAGCAGCCATTGATTGATAGCTTTTTATTACACTGAGCTTTTGCTGGTTTTAGTATAGCGCTCTTTTTTTCTCATAATAGTTTGTATATTTTTTGTTGTAAGCCTTATTTGCCTACTTAATGCCCATTAATCTCCTTTACAGATTATAGTACAGTTAATAATATCTATATTCAACATTTTATGAAAATGTTTGTTTCAGTATGGATGGATTGACGAGGATTCTCAAAAGTAAATCCTATTTTGTCTATGATATGGATTGGTAAAATTTTGATTCGTATATACATGGTGTCCCGTGACTAATAGCTATAGCTCATGAGTGTATTTTTAGATAATTTCAAATGAAAATCTTATACACTTTTCTCTAAAACTGGAAAGTTAAGGAGTTATGGGCAATTAAATTGAACAGTAAATCAATCTGGTAAATGTTTTTGTTACAGTGACATTGTTTATTCTTAGACGTTGTAATTTTAAGACTAATATAATATAGCTATGTTTTTAAATAAAGAATATGGCGATATTCACTTTATTTACGGATATTGTGATGGAAATCTAAGAGTGTCAGTGCGGGAATATTAGCGGAAGTATCCTGATAAAAAATACCCAATAAACTAGTTTTCATAAATGTGCATCGTCATTTGACAAAAAAAGTAATTTTTCTAAAGCTACTGCAGAAAAAGAAACTATTCTTAACATGATCTAAAATAGCTCTTCTATTGGCGTAGAAAGAATAGCTATTTGTGTTTATGCGGATTAAGGACAGTAGGGTCCCTAGGCCAATTATATTTGGGAACCCAAAATATGAATCTACAAAAAAAATTTAGTTTGGGGGGCCCTCAAAGTCTCTGGCTCCTAGGCACGTTCCTTTTTGCCTTAATGGATAATCCGTCTCTGTGTTCATGTAAGTCGTACAATAGCGTGGAGAATATTATACAATTTTTGTTTGTACCCACATCACATAAAATCTGTTCAATATTTTCAGCCAGCAGACTATGCAGCAAGTATTGACTTTTGTCGTTGGTTAATTGCACACCAACAGGTTTGTGGACAAATTATATTTACGTATAAAGCCACTTTACTAGAGACAAAATTGCGAATACCACAAACTTACATTCATGGGCACTTAAGAACCTTTTTGAAACCAGGGAAACAAATTTTCAACATTCATGAATATTTTGTGTGATGTACTTAATAACTTTTTTAATAGGACATTCGTATTTCAAGAACGTTTAACATCTAATTTTTGGAAGAGAAGGTTCTTTTCTTTGGCCTCCTAGATTACTAGACCTAACGCCTGTTAATTGTTGATAATTATATTTAGGAAAAATCTAGTGAATTCAAATAAACCACAAACCAGAAATGGGCTAATTTCAAATTAATTTGACTGCAGCTGCATCCATACGAGACAACTCAGATACTTTTCAAAGGGCCACAGCTTCGATTATTAGAAGAGCAAGAATGTGATCCCCCCGCTGCCTCACAACTTTTTTAGTGGAGTTTTTTTTTGAGTTGGTCAAAACTTTAATTAAACCTATGTCAGCAATAAAAAAATTGTATTTTAAAAAATATTACTTTATTTTATTCAACAATGTTTTTACTTTATTTGTCAAATTAAAAATTGCCAATAACACTTACTTACTTTTACTGTTTTACCAA
>JARJEC010122639.1:0-16749 GCA_030264575.1 Tachinus sp. AB-2021
AATAAAACATGCAACTTACTTGCACCTTTGTGTTATGTAGCAGGCCGTTTATCAAAAGAAGTTGATTATGTTGCTCTTAAATTATTTTATCACGGTCAATTTAAGTAGGTAATGCAATATTGCATTGTAGCATGGGGTGCAGCTAGCGGGGTTGATAGAATTTTTAAACCTCAGAAACGAGCTCTACGTTAAATGTTCAAAAAACCCAGAAGATAATCTTGTTAAGTTTGTTAAGGTTGTTAAGTAAAGTTGTTATTTAGTGAACATAATATCCTTACAATTTACAGTCTCTATATTTTTCATGTCCCGATGTACGTTAAAAGAAATACCACTAAGTTTCATACTGTATCTAACGACCGAAATAACTACAAAACAAGAAATGCATTGATATTGTTGGAATACCTTAAGCATCACCAGTCTTTATTCTTTTCGATGGGTTGCGGTTAGTTTCAGAGCCACAATCTTTATACATCCTTCCTGACTACAACGGCACTTAAGAAATTTTTGAAGATATAAATATGAAACTGACTTTGACATTTATTTCTCAGTATAAATATATTATATTAAAATTAAAGGTTTTATTTCTACTGTGTGTGTTCCAAGCACACTCACAATTTCGGTATTTTAGAAATTTGCCTGCAATATCTAGAACACCATTAAATGTTTTCCTATGGCACCGATAGGCGGGGTTATTCAGTTATCCATCCAAGTTCTGACCGGGTCAAAGGTTGCCTAACTTTTGCAATAATCCACTCTGGTCGTACTCTACATGCCACCACGGCGGTTCTAGTTTTTTATTATTAGTAATATAGAAAAATTGTATTTTTGGTTTGTAAGACTTTTACTTACAAACTGAAAATAAAATTTCTGAACATTTGCAGTGTTGGCAAGTGCGAAACACGAGATTTGTCATTTACTTCTTCAGTTGGAACAAAATCTGCAAAAAAGCCAACATCGACCTTCCAAAACAGAAATTGCTGTATGAAGCTCCGCCGGAATGGTTGCACTAGTCTGGGATTGTTTGCCTGACTTGCTCAAAAATCTTGTTAAAATACTGGCTTATTGACCATCTTCGCTATGTTTGCAGAAATTTGTGACTTTACCTTTGTCACCGACTTTTCTAGAATTTACAATTCTTCGAATGTATTTGTCAATGTCTTTAGATAAATATAAATTAATAAAATGTTTAATGTTGTTTATATCTATGCTTTGTGGAGCCGCACTAGTAAATTTTTTTGCAATCTATCTCCGTGAATACTTGTAGTAGGAATACCATGCTTGTTTAAAAAATTGCGATAAAATCGGCATTACGCCAAGATAGGCAAAATTACACTGCCACCATCTTTGTTTAATATTTTCAAACTATTTATTTTGAACATATCCACTTGATAGAATATTTATTTAATTTAGGTACAATCTCCTTCCACTATGCTTACTGTAATAGCAAAATTATTGAGATATCGCCGCGCCAATAAATTAATTTCTTCTGGGTAAGTAGTGGAAAACATAAACATTTATCTGGCATTCTGCAGTCATCATATCCTTGATGCTTGGTTTGAAACATTTGTTGGCTTCGTCTTGCACCATTAAATTGTATTTATTGAAATGAGATTGCGCCCTTTCTAATGAAACCGAGCAGTCTTGCCGGAGTTAATACCAAAATGAACTTTCTAGTTATATGCGATTTTCTTTTGTACGATTTGAGTTAACGTAAATAGGTGGAACTTCCTGCTCGGAATCCGGCTTGTTCTTCTGCCTCCATTGCACTGTATTCAACTTCTATCTTGTTTTTGAGTATTCTTCCATATATCCTGCTTAAGGTGTTTGTTACGGATATTCCTCTGTAGTTGTCGCATTTATTTGTATCTCCTTTCTTATG
Organism: Tachinus sp. AB-2021; assembly: GCA_030264575.1. NCBI lineage: Eukaryota > Metazoa > Arthropoda > Insecta > Coleoptera > Staphylinidae > Tachinus > Tachinus sp. AB-2021. Next base: position 1,880 of record JARJEC010122639.1, read on the forward strand.
TATTACTGATATATAGGACACCTTCCATTCCTTTAGTACTTCTGAGTTATTTGTATTTGTATATGTACAGACATACAGAATGTTATAAAGGTAGAAAGTGCGCTTATTATTACTTTATATTTCAGTGGTATAAACTACTACAAATTATTATGCAAGCAAAATTTCATAACAAAAGAAGACACAAAAGACGTTTATTGTCATGGATGTGCAACCTATTGCAATGTAACAAAAATATTTTGATTTGCAATTAACTAAATCAAATAGAATAGAAAAGAGATCGGTGCTAATGCCACCCAGTTTTTCTTTGTTTTTTCCACACGTTTTTGTGAGTTTGAAGATGGTAATCTTAGCAATATTGCTATTATTAGCAATAGTTGGCAGCGGTAACTTTGGATATTTACTACCAGTCTGAAATAGAGTAAGTTAAAAAGAAAGATATTGGTCTGGCTGTGTATCATTATGCAGCAGCAAAATAAGTCACAAAACTACAAAATTTAAACGTCAATTAATGGTAAGTAATTTTTATTAAAAAAATTACTGAATCATATTTACTTGTTAATTTACGTTACAAACTGATCTTAATATCAAGACTTAAATTACAGTTACACGTTTCTAAATGATATCGGTTCCTGACAAATTTTCGTCTTTTGGCCGTCATGTTTAGGTCATGTTTTATATTTAATGAAATAAATTATAGCAAAAATGATGTATCTCTACCGACTTTGGTTTATTGTTATTTTATATGATTTGTTGAAATTGATCTACATTTATTTGAAAATTAAGGTTAATTATCAAATAAATTGCTACAACATTTTAATATTTTTGATTTATTTCTTTGTTTTGTCACACATTTGGTAAGATTGAAACATTTAGATTTATTTTTTGTTGTTTTTTCTATTTTATTGACATTTTACAATATTTATTGATACTTCACATCATAATTTGCTTTTTTTAATTTTTTTAAATTCTCACACCTTTGTCAACATTTTTTTCCCATTTTACACTTTTCATTTTGGAGTATGTGTCTAAAGAATGTGTCTAAAAATTTAGTTAAATTTAGACACATTCTTTGTCATTTTGATATTTTCTACATATTATTTATATCGTACAACATTTCGTGAGATATTTTTGGATATTTTACTTTATTTATTAAAATATGTTTACATTTTTCTGTACATTTAAATATTTTTAAATATCTTTGATATTCTAAATTAATTCTTCATTTTTAATAATTTTCTTTTTATATTATTAAACATTTTTCAAAATTTCCTATTTTACTCTCAATATTCTTCAATATTTAATTAAATTAACAACAGTTTTTTTACATTTTTTATTTGCTCTTATTTTACATTACTAAACGCACAATATGTTAATCCAAAGATATTATAAATTGGGTCTATAAATATAATGATGGCAAAAGTAAAGTTATTGCGATGAATAAGACAAAAATTGCTCCTATAAAATTATAAAAAGTCTCTCACCATGAAACTTTTTATGCAAAAATGATTAATAGGCAATACATTCATATAATATGCAAAAAATCTAATTAACTATTTAACTAACTTTACTATGAACAATGTTGAAGGTAATTTATATATTACGCTAGCTAATAGTTTTACCAGTAAAAATCAATAATCATAATAACGTTATAAAATCTTATTATTTTCATGTTCAGTTTTTGCTATTATTTATTAAATAAAAAACTTTTTACGACTAATTTAAATTTTAATATTGTTACAATGGAATTTATTATTAAACTATCAATTTTATTGTTAATAAAAAGCAACTGAAATTTTCTATTAAAACATAATCACAATACACTTTACATTTTACAAGATTATTTAATATTTCAGATTTGTACAGGTATTTCGAATACACCATTCGGTAAGAATACGCTTTATCAAGTTTAACTTTTGCGAACAAATCCTATTTCAATAAAATATAATTTAGAAATCTGCGAGAAAGCTGCTCTTATTAATTTACAATCTACAAAATCAATAAATGTTATTTTTCTTTTATATTATTGCAGATATAAAACGTCAATTTAGTTTAAACCAATAAAATAAATACATTTAAAAGTAATGTTAACGGGTTGGTACTTTATTCTTAATGACATTTACTTAACTGATTAATATATTGAATTTAATTTATAAGCAAATTATCTTAAGTAAATGCGCAAAATCTAATTAATACTTTATATTCATTTATATACCTGAAAATAAAACAAAGTTAAAATATAAATGATTTCAAAAAAGAGTTAATACAAATATAAAATTATAAAATATTTAATGGAGTAAAAAAATATTTTTCTATTTATTGAAAAGCCAGAAAAATTGGTATAAATGCTCAAAATTTTGATTGTCAAGTAAGTTTCAGTTGACGACAACAAAAAATGTAAAAGTTATCATTTTTAAACAACTTAAAAATGTATAAAGAAACTGCTATAAAAAAATGTATAAAGAAAAATATTTAAAATCTCAATTAATGAGTAAATAAAAAACACAAAACGCAAATTTTTTCAGAAAATTAGTTAGAGAAGATGAAATTTATAAAGACTTGACTATTTGGCACACTTACTGAAAACAAGTAAACAGTTTTTATTGGTCAAATATCCCCGGATTGCAAAATTATGCCCATGCGACCATGACAAAGTTGTTAGTATGATTTTTTAATAGCAATATCTTAATATTTTAATAACTAAAGTAAAGCGGTGTGGGTGGAAATTACCAGTTTATTTTCTTGTCTCGGAAATTTATTCAAACTTGTTCCGCTACCTGTTATTGTAATATAACAGTATCTCAAAATTCTACGATATTTTTGCAATTTAGTAATATTTTTTAATTTGAAAACTAAACAAATTGCTAATTAAAATTTATAAATGAATTCAAAAATAATGTAATACAACCAAATTTGAATAAAATTAATACTATGATACATAAACTAATCTGCAAAATATATCTTAAACAAGTAAAACCTTTTGTGGATAACATTTCCACGTTTACATGTTATTTTTTATTGACAATTGTATATCTTTAATAAAATCTCACGCATGTCTGTATAACATTTGATTAAAAAACATACAATGGCGATACATGGTTTCTGTGGTTTGAAGCGCCTTGATTCTAATACATCATTCAGTTGCTAATCTTTATATTCTTACAAACTTCCCATCTCATTTCTAAATTACTTTACGAGTGAGAAACACAAACTACTTCTTTATCAACTCAACTTTATAATTAATAATGATTAAAGTATGTTCACTTTTCGTTACTCTCACTACAAAACATATAATATTCATAAAGCAAATATGAATATAAAAACAGAATAACGTGATAAAAAAATTCAAATGAATATATTAGTTTCATGTTTATATTATTATTATAATTAGATTTTTAACACTTTTGTTTGTTTCCTGCCATGCAACATTTTTTATTTTAATTATAGGCTAATTAGATGATAACTGCTTGTATGTTTTAAAGTAAATAATACATTATTAATTGTTCTAAAAATATATAATGAAATCATTAATATATTATTAACATTTATCAATTATTAATAGCTTGATAAAAATAAACTTGAAAAAATGTGTAATCACAATTAAAGATTATGTGCAATAAAAATGAAATTCCAGGTGATGCAGTAATTTATAATGAAACAAAAGATATGTATAGAAATGATACAATTATTAAATTATTATTAAAACAGTTTGGAATTTCCTATAAATATAATCCGCAAAAACAATTCTTAAAAAGTGTTATCAAATTGATAAAAAAAATCCAAAAGTAATACAAACATTAAATGGAATTGAAGGTTATCAATGAGATAACTCTCACAATTTACTAAGAAATGTTATTTAAATGATTTAGTATATATAGCTTGCTAATTTAAATACAAAATCAGTCTGCAAAAATGTTTTACAAGTGTTGTGTGTTAATAATCTGTGCATTTATTGCCAATGCAAATAGCTGCAACATATTCAACAATTTAAAAGCTACTTTATTTACTGGTTCGGAACTCGATCCACAAGAAGTAACCGTTAATAGTTTGGAAAATTTAAAAGAAGCATACAGAATCGAAATCCACGACCAAGCCATTCCAAAATTATGCAAATCCGCCATTGCAAATCTCAAAAATCTCGACACACTAGTAATTCAACATTCCCATATCGGTGCAATTGAAAAAGACGCCTTTGAAAATGTACCTAGTTTAAGAATATTAGATCTCAGTCTAAATGCAATCAAAGAAATTCCAGCTGGTGCATTCAATAACTTAAATGTAAGAAGATTAAATTTAAGCATGAATTCTATTTCAAAAATCGATGCAGAAGCTTTTAATGATATGGCACAACTACAAGTGTTGGAATTAGACCATAATTATATTAAAGAAATTAATCCTGAATGGTTCAAAAATTCTCCTAAATTATATCGCATTGAATTGGCAAATAATGATATCAAAACCATTCCCAAAAACGCGTTCAAGAATTTAGCCGCAAATTCTAAGAGTAGAGACCGCAAACTAGATATTTGGTTGAGTGAAAATAAAATTGAAAGCATCCACCCACTTGCTTTTGCAAACATTGATGAAATTGAAACGTTATGGTTGAGTTATAACAGTATTTCTAGCATAAATGATATCACATTTGAAGAGATTGAAAAAATACACTCGCTAAATCTTGATAACAATAAATTGGTTTGTTTATCTGATGGATTATTATCTAAACTTAAAGTAAATGAGTTGAATATCGATGGAAATCCTTTAGACTGTGATTGCTTGAGACATATCAGGAAGTGGAGTAATAAGATGAACGTAGAAACGCAATCCGCAAGAAGAGGTTTTACTTGCTTAAGAAATAAAATTGACGAAGTTATTGTTTCGCAGAAGAAATATTACGAAGAAAAGCTTATGGATCATAAGTTCTAAATTTTTATTTAAGCTTGGTTGTATTACAATATTTTTTTATGTCTATTGACATAATAAAATGTACAGTGAATAAATTTGTTTAATCTTTGAAATGAACTGAAATATGTATTTTCAACCAAATATTATTAAATAAATTAGATTTTTTTAATAAATTGCAATTATAATAGTTTTAAATAATTGAAAAAGTTCTGGTTTTAATATTAAAAACAAATAAAAACTTTTAGATTAATAACACTCTAGTTATCAGATGTAAATCTCTAGAGTAAGAAGCTCTAACTGAGCATGCACATAAGTGACTATACAGTCAGTATTTTAGATAATGTAGAAATAAAATAATAATGTTAGACAAAATAAGCGTAGCTTGACACGGAACATGCAAAAACTTCCTATTTGGTCTGAGAAACGTAGCTTTATGATAAGTTGCCCGCATATAAATATTTTAAACGGCAATTCACATGCAATTTTTATTTGTTTGGCAATAATTATAGTAAACTACATCTTTATTGAAATATTTTTTGCTAATTATATTGCAATAGTTTCGTATTTATCAAAATAGTTATTTGTGTATTAATGGACTTTTATTTCGCGGTAGATTGTTGGTTTTGGTCGGCACCATCAGGTCGAGACAACAAATACAGCCAAACACGCCATTAAGCACGAATTTGGAAAATAAAAAAACCACTTTTTTTCTACATCAGCAAAAAAATAAATTATGTAAATAAAATTATAGAAATTAAACCAAGACGATAAAAAATATTACGGAGGTCGATCAAATAAATTTGTCATAAATACAACTGACATGGTTACTGGCCATGCTATTTTTATTAAATGCAATTAGAAATCATTTTTTCACTGTTATTAACTGTAATAACATAAGTGCATTTGAAATTAGCGATAACTTGATGGCGCGATTTTGACAATATAAGTCGTATTGCTTGCCAACAGCAAAGAAATGCGACTTATATTGTCAAAACAATGCCATCATATTATCGCAAATTTCAAATACACGAATTTGTGGTACAATTATTGTATATAATTACAACACACGTTTATTTATTTGACTGTTGGTTACGTTAGTCATTTAAAAGCAATGGAATACCGAAAGATCGCCTATACTACTTTCATAATCTCTAATCATGAAACGAAACAGAGCGTATACTCCTTAGGGTAGGAAACCTTGTTATTGCAAAACATTCTAAAGTGATGAATTTCTATTGGTTAAATAACGCGGCCTATAGTCAGTGTAACAAGAAAATGTTTATCACAGTGAAAAAATACTGTAGTTTGCATATTGATGATGATGCGTAAACTCTTTTTTTTACATTTGTAGAAAAAGTATATTAATGTTTACTTTTACTTTTACAATAATAAACAATATACAACAAAGTTATATATTATTTTACACAGCTAATAAAAAAGGACTATTGATTAGAATGCTATCGATTAAATTAATACCATTGTCGTCAATAATGAATGAAGAAAGGTTTATGGCATACACGATATTGAATTTTAGTTGAATATGAAATTAGTTATTTATTTCTACTAAAAAGACAGTCGGCGACACCATAGATAAAAAAGATAATGAAATAATTATATGTGTGATACATCTCAAAGTAAATGCCTATATCTATTAATATCAATCGCGGTTTAAATAAATAAATCAATCAATAATTATACTGGAAAACGGTTGTTATAAAAAATAAATTATGTTAAACAAACCAACTTTTGATTTTAATTGGATTCAATTGAGTGAAAATGTCATACGATAATGCAAAGTTATAATATTGGTTTGTGCAATAAAATTATTGTGAATTAGTTTTAATACAATTTTAATTGCTATTATTGATATTAGAGTATTACTATCAATTGTTTATTATTTTAGATTAAAAAATATATAAATTCCTTTTTATTAACTTCAATGTAGTATTCAAACAACACAATTTATTATAAAATTTTATTTAAAAATAAATTAAATTACCTACTTATAATTACAAAAACAATATTTCACATAATAATATTTTTTTAAATAGTCACAGTGAATAGTTGTCTTATAAAAAGAATGTAGTGTTTTTAAAATTTGCGTAATCATTTAAAAGTAAAAAATTTTAAAAATGTTCAAATTGAGTGGTTATACGACCTTCAGGTAGAATGAATACTAAGATTTGATAATATTTTTCTTTTTGAATAACAAAATTGTAATCATTACCACACGTACGCAGCTACGATTTTTTTTAATTTAAAATTAAATTTATTATATTCTAAAATTAAAATGTATAAATTCTTCTTCTATTTTATGAGTTTGTCATTCATACATGTTGCTCATTAACTTATCGAATATATTTCAGTTTAGGTCAATATTATAGCTGTAAATTGTTCAACCTGTATCCTACCATATCCTACACATACTGGATAGAATTTAAGCTCCACGAACATAAAACAAAATCTCAATAGTAATTGCTAGCGACTCCTTTCGCACGACTAGAATTGTGTCTGTCCGGCATCGTGATTGAAGACAAACATTGCTTATGGGTTTGTTATCGGTTTGTATGTGGCATTCAATTCTAGCAAACTTAAAGCAATTAAATACCAAAAACCGAAAAACAACATATGTATAGTGTAGGGTTGTCCAACCTCTTTGATGATTGAGGCCACATTTTAGTAATCGAAAGAATTTGCGGGCCGTAGCAACCAACATTATAGATAGTAAAGCACACTATAATAGAATACTTTTTAGTTAGAAGTAAATATTTATCTATGCATATAAAAAACACATGTATAAAAATATTTAGTTTGAAAAGTAGTACAACACGTATATTTATCTAAAAAACATAACAATTGCACTAAAAAGTATTTAAAATTCATCGATTGTGGGCCGCACTGATACTTACCGCGAGACACGTGCGGCGCGTGGGCAGCGGGACAACTCTGGTATAGTATGTATCATTACCGCTCTTGCCGCACTGCAAGTTTTCATACTCACGACAACAGAATCATTCAGTCAACTTAATCGACTGCAATCCGGCAGCCTGTCATGGTCGGATGGTCTGAAAGGTACCATTTACGACAATGCAAGACTCACCAGACACCGCCGAACAGACACAATCCTAGTTGTGTGAAAGGGGACTTTAATATTTAATAATTTTTAATTAAAATTTAAAAATAAAATAAAAACTAACTTACTTTCTTATCTTTATGTTTTGGCATTTGTAAAAATACAAAATACAAACAAAACTATTACGATAGGTTATATAACTACACAGTTTACTAATTAATTAATAATAATTTATCTTCAATTAGTACAGAGTATCAGATCGTATGGTCCTTGTAAAAGATAATAAACTTGGCGTTATTTGAGTTAACTAGGCTAGGAGATAAAAAGTACAATGCTCATATAATGCACATATTTTTATTATATTACTGCTGATAAATTATTATTGAAATCAATTCTGAACATCACAATTCATCATGCTTATCTTATGTAAAAAATATATTGTATATTTATAAATGTGTATTGTTATTATTTAAAAACATCCAGTCGTCGTATTTTTGTTCAGGCAAGGCGCCAAACTTAAGAGTTTTTGGTACAAACAACCATTGCGACTTTTGATTAATCAACATTTTAAAAATATTAGTTTGTGTATTGGAACACGTGTCCCAGATCTGAAAATTGCCATTGGTTGCAAAAGTTTATCGACTTTTTTGTGATAAAAAAAATAAATGTGTGATATGTTTGTCAGCAAAAAATGGAGGAATCGTTGCAGGACGCTTAATAGATGTAAAACATTGAAATCCATTTTTTGTAAAAAAAACTGTGCTTTTTCTGCTTCATATTGTCACTGTCACTCATGGTATTGTTTGTCTTTGTCACTAATATAATTTGTGTTCTCTGTGCTAACTTCAAGCTGTAGATCTTTGTTATTATAAAAGTAAAGATGTCAATGTTTGTCCTAAAGGGCCATTAAATGTTTCACACAAATATTTGGAGTAAAATAATATTTGTTATATATATATAAGTATCAAATTAGGCAACTTGATAATAGTATTTTTACAATTTGTAGCATAAAGTATATGGCATTGGGTTGTTATATATGCAATAAAACTCCAACATTTTTACGCAAATGCGTAGTTTTTTCCATAATCAATCATTTTGCATAAATGTGCCAAAAATTTTGTTGTTATGGCACTCAATTTTATATTTTCAGGTGTGGATAGTTTCTAAGCACAAATCTTATCTAAACTTCAAAATAAACTAAATAAAAACACAACAATAAAAACCTATAAGCTATTCCATATATAACCCTACATTGTGTTCTCTAGAAATCCATAAAGAAATACAATTCATAATTAAATATCTTTCTTCTATCAAAATTTCTTCTTGTGTGCTTTTTGTGACACCTATGTGCCAAACTATCCAGGTCAAAGGTAATGCTAAATTATAATAACTTGCAACAAAGTGACGCAACAAAAAATCGTCGCGTTACATTTAACTGCACAAGAGCCTAAACTGTGGAATCTGATTTATAATGAACAATGTGGGTACCAAAACGGCTGATAATAATAACATTTCAAGATGATATAGCGCTGATGGGTAATATTATAAACATAAAAGTATTAATAGAAAGGCTAGAGTTGGCAAATGATAAAGAGATAGATGAAAAATTAAGGGTTAGATCTGGCTCCGCAGATAACTGACTATCAAGAAAATTCACAGGGAACTGGGAAAATATAGGTATGAGACTAAGGAAATCAAACCTCGGAGTAACCCTTGAAACATGGGAAGACGCATTAAAGGCAAAAAATAATAAAAAAGAAATAAGAGGTTTGTTATGCATCTGCAGAGCCTACAGAAAGCCGCGATTACTTCTACTGCCTCTTGTGACGCAGTAGAAATAATCGCGATTATGATGCTGAAGAAATGGATGGATATAAAAAAATCATAAATAAAAGAACTAATAAAAGACGATGGAAAAGTGGCAGAGACCGCGGAGTGTAGAAAATAAAAAGAAATGGACAAGGGAACCAATACCGGTAATAAATAAATGGGTAAAAAATAAACACAAAACATGCTATTACATAAAATAAATACTGACCGGGCAAGGAGCTTTTAGAAAATATTTGCAAATAATAAATAAAATTAAGAAAAGAAAAGTAATATTTTAAATAATAGAATAGAACTAGAAAAAATATTAAAAGGCAAAGTTTGAGTGTGAAAAAGTTAAAAGATTGATTATAAAACCAAACTTTAGAACTAGAATAAAAGGAGAAAAAGGCGAAAAAAACAAACTAATTAGATGAAGGAAAGAACAAGGGTCATAAGAAGAAAGGTCGAAGACAGCATTGATGTAGTGACTAGCCTGTGTGAAATTTACGCGAGGTTAAAACCAGCCCACTTCAAACTAAAGCCCTATTTAGGTATAAGATGACAACAAAGACAGATAATAACAGGACTAGCGCAAAGAAGAAAACGAAAATTATTACCATGCACAAGTTATTCACAAAAACCATTTGCTGAGGCTTAACCTCACTACATCCTTAAAAAAAACCTAAGTATGCTTGGGCTACTCAACAGAAGTAAAACTCTTACTTTTTTTATTAAAAAAATATTAACCATGGAAAGCAAACCCGGAGCTCCTAGCATTCTAACGTTCTCACAAGCGCTACGCGACCATACATTGACGTGGGGTTATGTATCCGGCACTTAAGGCCAGTTGCACCATTCAAATTGAACTCAAAATTATCTCCTGAACTAGTTTAACATAAAATTTGCGTTTGCTTCGTCCCATTAAACCAGTTTATCACACAGTTAAGCCGGCGACCAGTTAACTACGCGGTCAAACATAACCTAACATTAATCTGTCAACAGTTATTGTCAAATTGTATACATATATAATAAATAAGCAATATTCTTGCCTCTCGGGTTTGAAAAATTACCATATGTAGTGTTTAATTATACATATATTTACAAGAAAGAATCTTTATAGCGGGTGACAAATAAATGTAATTGCTATTCTTTAATCTTGACGATATTTTGGGGAAATTTATCTCAAATCAAGATCCATTCTTGTAGTCTAACATCATATCAAGACCAAAAATCTATTATGTCTTCATTATGTTAATATGTACCAAAAATGGAAAATCTACAAAATTATGCAACAGAATGGGACTCACAAGCCACCCTATTTCATTTCGCCTGTTATCCAAAATTTTTCACTCTTTTTTCGATTTACCCGCATTCAATTCAATGTCTCCATAAATACTTCTTCAATTCTTCTTCTTAAGTGCGCACTTGATCTTAAATGCATTCATACATTTTCTTTGCTTCAGACATATTATATAGTAGTTTGTTAATTGAAAACATAATAATATATAGTTTACTATACTACTTACTATAGTTCGGTAAGTTAAACCGTGTGCCAAATCAAAAAACACACAGGTTAATCGATCAAGACCAAATCATTTTGAAGAATTCAATTATACAAAATTTAAAGATAGGTTTAAATGAACAAATATTAATTTTTAATTTATATGTTTCATTTTAATTCTGATTTATTTTGATTTCAGATTTAATATTTGAGAACATTAAAAGGCGCGCGCCGTTAACCTCTAGTTAAAATTGACTGCCAGTTTAGTTCACTGGCAGTGTAACTTAATATGTTGCAAATTTAATTAGTTTATATTGACACGATTCCATCTCGATTCCACTGATCTATTTTACATCTTCTCTCTCTTTTGCCTTGATTTTTGTAATTAACTTATTTGACGCGTCAAGAAGAGAAGTAGAATTTAGATTGGTTATGACCTTAAAAAAAGCCATACAAATTTTACTTTAAAAAACATCTAGCACGGGTTTTTGGATTAAAAATTGGATTAAAAAATGATTCGCTGTTATGTTGCAGCTCTCTATTTAAGGGCAGTTTTTTCTAGCCGAAATTTCTGGATTGCAAAAAGTCCAGTCGTCAATAATATATTTTCCATGAGCTACGTCATAATAGCCAGTGCATGCGGTAACATATGTACCGAGGATCTAGCAACGCGCAACAAATGGCAGTAATTAGGCCATACCCATCTCGTCTTAAATAACTAATGGAACTTTATGGTGTTAAAGGAATGTTATTCGTCATTATTGCGATACTCGTCATTATTGCGATAACATTTTAATTGCTAACCCGTTTATTGTCGTCGGTTCAGAAAAATGTTACGCGATTAAGTTGCAGGCTCTACATATACAGTTAGTACAGCAGGGTGCAGCAATAACCCGCATCATAGTGGCTTAACATGTTATCAAATTAGACATGCATATACATATGATACGCAACTTTGTTGTGGTTTTGAAAAATCCGTGTTACGACACTTTGTTGCAGTTGGCACTATGTTACAAGTGAGTACATAGCATAACGTGCATTAACAGTTTTTATCTGTTTAAACTTGACAGAAATTTATTTAAAAAATAAAAATAAAAAAACAAATAAATTAAACAAAAAGAAAAAAATAAACAATGCAATAATTGAACACATCAAATTTAAAAATAAACACAAACACAAAAATGTAACAACGGATTTAACAACAAATAAGCAAAATAAATAAACAAAAAATAATTAACGGTATAAATTAGCAATTAATTAAAATCAATAATGCTCTGACTAAAATTATCTTAAGATGCTATTTTAGTATTAAAATATGGCACAAAATCTTATCGTCGTTTTTAATATAAATCAACTATTATTGATTCAGAAAAAATACTGAAAATTAAAAATAATTAATAGGTTCTTCAAATGTGATTCTTAAATTTAGTAATTTTATTTCAGTATTACTAATTAAATTATATATGTATATGATTAAAATTATAGAGGGCAGCTACAAAGCATCCGCACACGGTTCAAAAACACTGTACGCTCAATACATGCCAGCCTTTGTTACCCACCGATTTGCCAACTGTGTGGCAGAAACTAACATGTTTTATATTGCTCAAACTAATCTTATCTAGCATAATAAAACAAAATAAATTAATCTGAAACAATATTTTATAAATAGAAAATACCGGAGTAGTCTTTGTAATAATTAGAATTATAAAATCAATTTGTAATGTAAGATAGCAATTTTAATAATTGACAAAGAATAAATTTTATTGAAATTATGTAATAAATGATTATACAATTATTATACATTCTTTTTTATAAATTTAATAGATGACTATAATAAGATATTGAAAGAATGAGCAACGATAATCTCTTTTAAAAAAAGTTAAAATATATAAATCAAAATTTTTTAAAGCATTGCGAAATTATTAGTTTTTGGAATGTAATGGTATCATAAAATGCGCATTTGCATGCGCAACACATTCCAATAATTTGCCATTCTTCTCTAAATATGTTTATAAATCACACTGTATATAAAAAATTATTGATTGTTTATATTTCTCACTTTACTTAATAACACAGACAAGTATCTGCAGTAAAAGTTATTTATAATGTAAAAATTGATCATGACATTAGATCATTAAACTAACAAGGCGTGCCTGTGTTGTTTTACCCTCGCGGTATACGATTCTCTTTGTGCAATTATCACCATTGTGCATATATTGAAAAATCACCACTGTTGCATTATTTAAATTTATAATCAATAATAGACATGACACAACAGTTAATTAATTTCATTAATTTAGCTCAGTTTCATTGCATGTTTTGAATGTAATACATCAATTAGTTGAATATATTTGGTGGTATACGGCATTTAAATTCAGTAATAATTGATCAAAAATTAATATCAAAAGTCAAATAGTTGTATTAATATGCATTTTTTTAAATAAAATATAGTTAGTAAAAAGAATAATTTATAAATGGTAGATAATTATGTTCTTTATCTAATAAATATGTTATAAACAATATAAATTTATTCAGAAATTTAAATAACTATTACAAACGTGTTTAGGACTTTTTTCTTTATTTATTACATAGAAAGAAGTGTAAACAAATTCTATTAGTTTAATCGCACTTAGTATCATGCGTGTTTATATGTTTGCAGAATACACACATTGCTAAAAATAAAAAAATGGCAACAAACATACTTATAAGAAGTGCGCACAGTTGGCAGCATGCCCGAAATTTTCAAACCACGGTCCACTTTATTATTAATGCCGCTGTTTCTTTAAATGTGTGCTTGTATTCCGGCAGCAGTCAACATAAATCGCGTATTTGGACATGGTAATGAGTTTCAATTCAATTAATTAAAATATTCGCTTACTTTTAATATGTTGTTGAGAGGGGAAGAGGAATTGGTCGATTATGCCGCGCAATATTATCCCAGCACCATGCGTTGTTATTTTTCAGGTTTAGCAACTGAAAACGTCTGAAATACACTTGCTACTAGCTAACGGAACAAAATATCTCCTGCACGTCGATTGCGCATACGCCAGGCGCGACACTATTACGGTCACACAATTTCAACGTCCGTATTTATAACATTACAGGGATTCGCTGTTGTTTTCTGTCATTTAACCGGTAATTGTAAATAATTAATTAAGTACTTCTTGCGGTTTTGATTTCCGATCAAATTTCACGGAAGGCTTTACATTGATAGCCAATCGAATGCGATTTATTACTAAATATGAATATAATTTTTAAAAAATTCAATTAGTTAACATTATAAATGCACTATCCATAATATACATTATTGTATGGTTTACATTGTTTTTTGTACTATAATAATAAAAATTATAATAATATCAACATTATCAAGTACCTGCATAAACTATATAAACTGAATTTAGCATATTTAAGTAACGTAAGCATATACCCGTAATAATAAAATTGCATAATCAAAACACAGCGGAAATCAGTAGGGTTCTACTGAAAGCAGGGTTGGCTCCCCACCGGAAACCCAATAAAATTTGTCTGTAAAATGACTTTAACAAATCAAACTGGATTTTATACTTATATTAATTTTATCTGAAA
>JARJEC010122709.1:0-15101 GCA_030264575.1 Tachinus sp. AB-2021
GCGCCCTCTTTTCCTTCGCCCTTGTGGTGACCAGTAGAGCAGCATCCTTGGAATCCGCTCGTCGTGCATTCTGTTCACATGCCCGAACCACACAAGCTGTTTACGTTTGATAACTTCTTGTATAATTTCTTCCTCTGGAACATTCAGTATTTCTGGAACATTTAGTATCTCTATGTTTGTAATATGGTCGAGACGCGATACTCTAGCAGATCTTTACCCGTATAATACGTTATTTAATTTAAATAGCACCATTTTGCATTAACCCTATAACACAAAAGTGGAGATTAGAAGAAAGTAGCTAGAATTACACCAGTATTTAAATCGGGAAGTAAGCATGATGTTACCTACCGCAAATTTTACAGAATTTACATCTCGGCAACTTGGTTGGTTGGTTCTATTGGTTTTAAAATTCTTATTGCTAAATTAAAGCTTTGAGGCTTTGACGACAAATCTATAATTTTATTATTATCATACTTAACTGAGAGATCATAATATATTGAGTTTAATGGTTACAGGTTTTTTATATTTTGTCCGACAAGTCAGGTACCCCAAAGTTCAAATTTGGACTCTTATAAGTTTTTATTATTTCTTAACGACATTGTGATTGGCATTTCTTCTTATATATTAATATACGCAGAAGATATTAAAATTTATAGGATTATCAAATCAATAATTGATTGCATTGAATTGCACAAAGAAAAAATCACCAATTATGACTTTTACCGCACGCCTTAATTTATCTCATATAATATTTTAGGAAATATTACTTTAGAGTGAGTTACACTTATCAAAGATCTCGGCGTGATTTTCGATGAAATCCTTTCATTTATACCCCATTATGAATATGTCAGAGAAGAAGCAATGATATAAATAGATATTAAGTTTTATACGACAAACATGAGAACCTTTTTGCAATATTGCCGTAATTAAGAAACTATATGATTTTTTGTTAGAAAAATCGATTTTTAAACCATAAAAACAACAAAATTTCGTCGGTGGCTGTTACGGACAAAACTTTGAAGTATATATTGCCAAAAGTGTAAAAACAATCGAAAATTTGTCAGACCAAATATTTTAACGCAAAATACTATTCCATTGCTCTAAAATCTGTAGACTAATTACTTTAGACAATACCACTGCCCTTGCCGCCAATAGTGCTCCACTTAACCAATGTTAAAAACTTCACTACTAATCTCTTTTTACCAGCAGCAGAGGGACTAGTGAAAGCATTCTGTTATCTTACTATTACACCGGAGTTATATAATATTTTTTAAATCTTTTTTAATCATTTAAATTGGCTTTACTGGCTTCAAAATTGCATTGTTCTATTGACGTAAATGTTAATAAATTTACTAAAATCCCAACAATATCGCTATGGAATCATTGATGGCGTTATTTAGTCTAGCAATTTGTCGCTTAAGTATATTTTCAGCTGGATCTTACTCTTGATTTTAATTACTATGTTTGCCTTCAAAATTTTCTTAGTGACTACATCATTGAGTATTTAATTCTAGTAAAGTCCATCTAAAAAGTTGAAATTTATTAATACAATGTTATTCAATTGTGTGCTTGCGGTTTTATTTCCGTTGCATCAACGTATCCCGCCAATTAAGTGGCCACACGTAAAGGATTACTGCCTACATTCGATTTAAAAGTTCACATTTCAACCAGTTTTATAGAAATGAGTATAACTTTAAAAAATATTTTCAAACTTTAGATTGATTTCTATATTATTTTTTATTCAACCCCTTTAATTTTCATGTTTCTATGACAATATTTCTAAATTTAATTAATCAATTCTCAATTAACTATCATCAAACAAAATAATTTGTATTTTTTACAGGTGAAACTTGTTTATCCACACAATGGTTTCGTGGAAATTGAACCCGATGTCCTTTTCGAAGACGTCACTTTCGTCATCAAAGAAGCAATCAAAAGTAATTTATATTACAAACATTTCAAGAATATTACTTAGTTTTATAAACATTTTAGAAGCCTCATTGCAAGCTGAAGATATTACCGGATTAGCCATAGGTACGCAGAGAGGAACGTTTATGACCTGGAGAAAAGATAACGGCCATCCATTCCATAATTTCATCACTTGGAAAGATATGAGATCGAAACTGATGGTGAAACAAAAGAACGAGTCTGTTATGATGAAGGTAAGACTAAACAATGCTGACAAATGATTAGCAAAATATATTTTAAGAGTTTAAGGGCTGCCGGGTATTGCTTGTACATGGTTGGGCGCAATCCACGTTTCATGGCAGCTAGCAAATTGTATTTTACGAGCACGCAAGTAAGTTTTTAATTTTTAAATTAACAATAAATAATCGATATAATTACATGGCTTTTTAAGGCAAATTTGAAGCTATCGTGGGTACTCAAGAACATTCCTGAAATCAATAATGAAATAAAAGACAACAATGTGATGTTTGGTACGGTTGATACTTGGTTGGTCTATAAATTTACAGGTGGTAAAACATATGTAACGGATTATACCAATGCAAGTTCTACTGGACTGTTTGACCCGTTTGTTTTGAACTGGTCTTCTGTTATCACATCACTAGCTCAAATACCGATTAATATTCTACCTCCAATTGTTAACAATGATTACGATTTTGGAAGCACTGAAAGCGGCATTTTTGGAAAATCTATTCCTATCAAATGTGTTGTAAGTAGGAATTTCAAAAATGTAGTGTTGCCTTTTACGCTTACTGATAAAGAGAGTTTTTTTAAGATGGCCGACCAGCAAGCTTCAATGTTTGGTTCTTTCTGCTTCACCGATGAAATACTCAAAGTGACCTTAGGCACCGGTTCATTCCTAGATATACAAACGCCGGAACTTTTTGCCAGCACCGACGGCGCTTATCCATTAGTTTTTTCTAGCTTCAAAGAGGGCTTAACTTATATGGTTGAAGGTGCTTGTAATGACTGCGGTTCTTTGATAGAATGGGCCATCAGAATAGGTAATTTTAATAAATTTATGAAGAAAAAAACATTTTAATCTTAAAACAATTTCAGGCTTGGTTGAAAATGCTTCAAACACGTCGGAAATTGCCAAAAGTGTGGATGATACTGATGGAATTTATTTTGTTCCTGCCTTTAGCGGTCTTGGACCTCCAATTTGTGATGATAAAGCAGCTGCTGGTTTCTTTGGAGTTAAGCCTACTTCAAAAAAATCGCACATGGTTAGAGCCATACTTGAGAGTATCGTTTTTAGAGTTGTTTTGCTTTACGAGATTTTAATAAGGGACGTCGATGTTGAGCTCAAGAAGATTTAGTAAATTGATTTAATTATTAATTGGAATTATTTTTAATTTATCTTTATTTTAGTGTTGATGGTGGCGTCTCAAAAAATGACTTTATTTGTCAGATGATAGCGGACATGACGTATTTGCAAGTGGAAAGATCAACGTCATCGGAGATGTCGGTTATGGGATTGGCATTTGTGGCTGGACTCAACTCAGGTACATTTTCTTAAGTTATTGTTTGTCTTTTGTTAAAATTTATCAATTGTAGCGTTTATGTCATTTTTACTGTATATAATTAAATGTAGCTTAAACTTTATATTCAAAATTATCGTTAATATATACGCCTTTATGCCTGTCTGCATTATCATTTCTTGTGGTTATGGTAGCTGTCCTATCTTTTTACCATCTAATATATTTCAGCATCCTAGGCTCAATAGACACGTTCATGCCAATCCTATTTAAATGTAGTCTTTGCCACTCTTTCTCCCATTTGCCAGGGTCGTCCACGGTATGTATGGTGCCTACTCAAAATATGTGTAGCATCTTACTGTTACCAGTTGGAGGGCATTCTTCACTTATTGGCACCCCACTGGGAAATAATATGATTAAACTACTAGGCAGGTGCGTGTCTAGAAGTCAGCCTTAAATTGCTGATGGTTTTAAGGTTTCACCGTGAAAAGACCAGACAAAAAATATAAGCTCCCGATACCTTTTTCTCTTTCTATGTGCACCTCTTACACCTTTAGCAGTTATGTCTCTCCTATGAAGTTCAGGAGCTTTTGCCAAGAGATTGTCTTCAGCTCTTTTTGGGTTAGCATATGCTTACCAAAGTAGACGGTGTTGCATGTATTCGCATACTCAGAGATGCTGAGGAGTCTCTTCGTTTTTCAAGCATCTGCACCATAGTTTTATACGCAATCTATGGATGTAGTTGTTGAGACCACAGTGTCCGGTAATCAGTCCTATAAGCTTTTGAAGTTTGATTCGACTCATATGAGATAATTCCATTAGAGTATTTTGTGTTGGTTCTGTTAAGAATAACCTTGTGTGATTCATTCCTTAACACCTTTTAAACATCATTGTTTTCTTTTGCAAGTTTGCGCTGAATTATTTCTTCTCCAGTCTCGTGTGCAATCCCGAAAGTGCGTCGAGATCAAAATGTCCCAGTTGTTCACGAATTTACCATATCGTCATAATTACGTCATGATTTATGTTAAAATTACGCAAACTATGACAAAAAAGACGTATAAGATGTATCTTTGCTGGTTAGTTTGTTATTTGTAGCTAGTATTTTGGGTTTTTGTTTTTTGAAAATTGTTAAATTTTCAGATCAATATCTATCAGTAACATTTTCCACATTTTGTTTATTGGTTCTTATGCTACTTTTAATGAAATTTATCAAATTAAAATTAAAGAAAAACTCACTTACGTACTTCTAGAAATTATTTTGTTATTATTTTCATACAGTTTATCAATCTTGTCAATAAAAAATAAATTATGTAAAAATGCTGCTTACATAAACCATACGATTGCTACGCCACTGCGTAAACGCCGCCACTGGGTGCTAAAAAAATGGCAGATTTGCCATTTGTTAAATATTCAAACCATTTAAGCGCTAAATTTAAATAAAACTGTTTTAGGTATATGGAAAGATAAAGATCACGTCAGATCATTGAGGAAAATCGATAAAGTATTTGTACCGACAATGGAATGGTCATTGAGGCAACAATATGTACAACAGTTAAAAAACTGGAGAAAAACGGTCGACAGATTTGGAGCTTGGTACAGCTGATAATACACCAAAGAGTACTAAATAAATACATTCTGTTAATAATAATATAAGACTATTTTTTTAATAAATATTGATCAGCCGTACTTATATTTTATTTGTACAAATTCTATTTACAAAATAAAAATAATTCCTATAGAGCAACCATTGTTATAACATCACAGTTATTTCAGTTCATTCACTTATTCGATTTATTTATAAATTAGCTCACTTTTTTATAATTCAATTGTAAAATAATATGCTAAAAGTATTGCAGAAGCAAAATAAATTGTCAAGCTGCATTGGTGATGCAACATAAAATAAAATTTAAAATTAATAGCATATTAATGGTTCTGGCATAAGTGTGGCGATATGTGAGCAATCTTGTTGAGGTCATTGTGGTTAATAGATGACATGATATTCATTGCTTTTCTCTGCGTTCTCGAGCCCGGCGATTTTGAAACCAAATTTTAATCTAGAAATAATTAAAATAAGATTTTTTTAACTTATTATCCATCTAATTCAAACAATTCTAAAAATTTTGCAATCAATATATTGAAAGCTGCAATAATTTTTGTTGAATTAAAATTATAATTAATTTAATTCTATTCAGAAACTTACACTTATACTTCTCAGACTGAGTTCAGTTGAAAATTTTGATAGCTCCTCGTGGTTCAGATATGGACTCTTCCGGAATTTTTCTTCCATCGCTGCCAATTGCTGCGTTGTGAACTGTATCCTTTGAAGACGACGCAGTTTTTTTGTCCTCTCATAATCCAATGCAACTAAATAAAATTGTTTTATTCATTTTTGCAATACTAATATTTGTTTATTTATTACTAGATAAACTAAAATTTTATATTAAGAGAACAGTAGAATAAATATAAGGCACATGCAAACGATTGAAAAGGATACAGTTTTTGCCAAATCAACCTAAAAAGATTATTTTTATAAAGGATACGATATTTGATTGGCAATATTCGACTTAAATTCATTAAAGAAATATTAAGTTTCTATAATTAATCAGCAATACATATTTCTTTTTATTTATTTTACCTAAAAAATAATTAAGCACAGATACTATGGTCTATTTTGTTATTTTTGCTTATAAAATTTGCAATACAAAACAATTTTGAAAAAATTGCCCTTTTATGCTTTAAAAGTAAAGTTGAGCATTTGGCCGCAATATTTTTTATACATAATCCGAGTTTGACTGACTCCGCTCACAATTAATTTTTAACAAAAAAACTTTAGAGCCAGTTCTTCACTGACTCTAGCATTAATTTCAAACAATTTTTTTATTAAAAAAGGTAGACTAATTCAATCAAGCAATTTCTACGATAATGTAGAAAAAAATGCAATAAAACTAAAGTGATATCTCTAGTTGCAGACACCTCACAGAAGCGAACAATTCCTATAACGGGACAGTTTAGAATGCACCGGCACATATCAACACATTGATCTAACTTTCTTTTAAGTGGGCAGAATTAGTTGCACCGTCAGTGACCGCTTAGTGGAGATTTCACTGTATAAACAATAACATAATATACTTTTAGTAACAAATTAAACAAGTAAAATATTGCTCTAAAGTTTTGGATGTCTCTATCGTGAAAAGCTTTTATATCGTTTGTATACTATGCTCATTTAGCATGATCGGAAAAAAGTATTGTAAAACAAATATGATTCCATCAATTAGCAGTTAATACCTAAAAACAACACATTATAATTTAGCGTAACACTCATATAAAAGTAAAATTAATATTTTCAATTTATTTAACACATCCCGCCCTGCGTGCCGCAATAATTTTATGAAAATATTAGTGTAATCATCCACAGTTACAAATTAAAATTTTGTAGTAATTATACCAATTCGTACAGTCTGTGCCAAAACATAAATAAGTATAAGATAAAATAAGAAAAAGTAAGTCTGAGAAAATCAATTAAAAATGTTGGTGCAGTGCGGAACAAGTTAATTAATAAAAAAATGCATTTGTATCTTTACAATTTATTATGCATGCATATACTTAGCTTATCGCCGATCAATATTTAAGTATATTCCCAATTATTCTATTTATAAAATCGTCCAGAGTAATAAAGTGCAGATTGTTCCCCTAAAAATATAGTTTATTAACAAAATAACATTTAAATTTATTTTAATTATAATTAGATCTTTGATATTGCAGTGGAAGTAAAATCCTTGAAAACTAAATGCACTTATGCAGTTGTAGATATAAACTTGATAGGTCAATTAATTAGTAATAACGGTTTTAGTAATTAATTAGTGTATCAGTGTTTATAAATTCATAATTTGTGGTTAAGTTTGGCCAATTAATTTAATTTTTCGAGGTATTGAATTTTCTATGTAAATTTTAGTAAGTCTGTTATTGAATTGCTTTCAGTTGCCGCGCCATCTAGTAAAATTTGGCAGAACTATTATTACAGACAGTGTTGCCAGTAGTAAAGAATTTACCTAAAAAATATAAATGCAAAACAACTTTTAAATAATTTTCATCTTTTTATTCAATTACACCAGTAAATTGATATAAGTAGATTATCACTAAATTGCAAGTTGTTATGCTAAATTTACGATGTTACTGTTTTAAACTATTGCAATTTTTTTTTTTTGTATTTTACTCAAAAATAGCGCAAAAACTAATACATTATATTGCAAAAAGCTATCAATAATTGTTTATGAATGATTATCATTGCTCTTGTTTTCTTGACCGATGAAAATAACTTTAGGCGCATCACTAATATAAACCGGTATATACAATTTAACGCAACAGTTTTTTTGCTACGCTTTTATCGTAGCTCTTATCGCGAATCGTCGGTACAACATAAACGCACGCCCAAAACAATGTAAACAAAATGGTTTTATATGTAACTCGCTTGTAAGACGTTTCCGAGCGATATGTAAAGGGCGTATATAATAAAATTTTATAGAAATCACTTAAATTTGTATTTACAAGTTATTAGATATAATTTTGTTGCTACGCTGTTAAATTAATTTAATAACTTGCAAAGATACAAACATTTTATCTGTTTTCTACCAACAAAGAACATGGATTATGATATAGATATGTTAATAAAATTAATAATTTAAAAAAAACAAAATGTAATAGTTCTAACGAAGTGACAGCATTGCGGCTTGCCAGTTATCTCCTTGTATCACCAGTAAACCCCCAGCTGGCTAATATTGTAGAATAGTATTAAATGATGTTTACTATAAAATGGTGTAAAATATTAACAAGATGTGAGAAATGTTGCAAATTGCCCAAACTGCATGAAATATTGCAAAACAAAAATTGAACAAGGTTTTAGAAAATATTGTAAAATGTTGCAAAAACATATTTAAAAAAAATTGCAAATTGATGGTAAATTGTTAAAAATTTATCTGATCGAACAATTAAATAATATTTTTGTTTTTTTAACACCACTAGCAAGGATTCAGAAACTGAATTTGAAAAAGCTCAAATAGTCACTACAATTTTATCTGAAAAGGCAGGCATGAAGGATCCTGCTGTTTTTGGTCAATTCTCCAGATGCAATCCAAATCTGACGCGGAGAAATATTGTTTATTAACAAATATACCTTTGACAAAATGTGGGGACATTAAGAAACGTGTTTTTACAGTCAATGTTAGCTGTCGTTTAAACAAATAAATAATCTTTATTCTTTACGTCTTAGGTTAGAGCTAAGAGGTCCTCACAGATCAATGTTCTGTTACCTCTGATTCTTTGTCTACCACCTCTGCAAATATCCAACTATATCAATAGGTATCAGTCGTACATACGGAATTGTACAATATCAATGCTGCAAATTGTACGGGCACATGACTTTCTAATGCAACTTCTCTTGAGCCGGTTGAAGTGCTCAGGTTCCCACATTACTAAAGAGTTTACAACACTAACCAAAAATATAATGCTATCTGGAAAGTCTACACCGATAGTTACAATGCTTTACAAAAGATTAAAAACGCGTCAATAATTAACTAGGATGTGCGAACATTGTAACTTGTACGAGTACTAAGTATAGGAAATATAAGTACACCCTGCACAGTAGAACTGCACAAACACACACACACTAACGTCACATCTAAGTAGATAAATTTCCTAAAAAGCCCATACTGCAGTGCCATAAAAAGTTGTTTACACATCAAAAACTTCTATATTTCTGCAGTCTCATAGCAAAAAATACTGATTCCAATCCACAGTCAATCTTAAATTATTGAAAACATTTTACCAAAGAAAAAATTTCAACAGAACTGAAAGTGGTCGATTGGACTGAAATTATTTTTTTACAAAGTCTCAATTTACAAGACCATTGCTGAATCGTTTTAAGATCTCTACCCAATTTATCTAGAGACTAATTTAATTGTATTTAAAGTCTTTTGGAACTATTAAACTAGTTTTGGCTGACATTGCCCTAATTGCTGACGTTACATAAATACCAAATGTCTTTTAGAAATAGTTGTTGAACTAACACCATGCTTTAAAAAATAAATTTGCTAATTTCTTGCTCTGGCAGGCTAAGATAAAGTGTGTTAAATTATCTGCCTTATGTTTGGATTGAATTAAAGAAATCTATCAATTACTACTCTATCTCTTTAAGAAAAACGGATATCTGATTAAATTAAAATAGCAACAGCTCTACCACTATGGCTATTACTTCTTTTACGCACAAAAATGTTAAAGCAAGTCTACACACTCAAGGTCTTCAAAGGATCTAATCATGTGAAAAAGATGGCTCATAGACAGGTCTAACCTCTTTCTCTAAAGAAATAAAACAATTTACTATGTTTTTTATCACGAATTTATTCTCTCGAATATATGTATTCGAGAGAATAAATTATTTCATAAGAACGGACTATCACATAGTAACGATCACTTCAATTAATTATATTATTCTTTTGCAGAACATTATCTCTCCTTCTTTGGCAGAAAAAAATCTTAAATATTTAAACCCAAACCTGTCAATGGAATTTGAGACATATATTTATTTTTAGAGACAATAAAAACCTACACTAACATTTTTAATGAAGTCTTAATAATTGTCTGACGGTGGAGGAACACACTTTAGTAAAATGAAAACCTTTGGAGAACAAAAAATTAGAATTAGCAAAGGTATTAAAGGTAAAATAGAGAAAATAATAATCATATAATAAATAATGGAAAACACTAAACAACTTTGCAACACAACTGGTATGAAAAAAGGAAGAGTTTGAAACGGGAAAAATATAAATATACCAAAATGGAACTAAATATAATGAATAAAAGCCAAACAAGACTCAAATGAAGAAATAATAAAAACGTTAACGATTATAGGTGAATATAAGCCGTGTGAATTTCTCAAAACAGAAACTAGCCCATATTTAACCGTAGCCAATGCAATATTAGATATAAAATGACAAGGACATCTAACTAAATAGTAATACCATTTGCAAGTTTTTCACAATTGTTACTTCACCACGCAACCAGCAGAGTCATGTCATATTCACGTATTCTTTTTGTGATATTCGTGAATAAAACGACAGATGCCCAATATATGACATCATTTGTAGTCGAACATACGTCTCATTTTTGACGTCATAATGACGTATTTTTGTGTCATTTTAAGACGTCATATTTTTGGCGTCATGTTGACTACTACATGCAACGTGCCCTTTATTAGCCTCTGACGTTACCATCTTATGCACACGCCACCACACAATCACGATTCATACGTTTTACGAATCTAACCTCACTCATTGGGTATGGCGTTGAGTTTGAGGATGGTGATAATAAGAATATTGCTATTGTTATCAGTAATTAGCCAAAAAAAAAAAAAAATTAAGATGAAATAACTTCGGATATTCAGTGAAAGTATCTCACAATATACGTCATCTAATATACTGTTTATAATTAATGGTGATTAATAATAAACCTTTTATTGGTTGAAAGTATTGATAAGAGTATTAAATATGATGAGAAAGAATGCAACACTCCAAACCGTAGGCTAAAATAATTGTTAATTTTTAAATAACAAACAACCGATTGTCCCATTGCCAGCGCACTACCCATTCAAATGTTGATAAAAGTTTATTCAAAAGATACCACAACATTTATTTTACGTCAATAACTGACGTCTGTTTCACATGATTAAGTCACGTCTCTAAATGACGTCTCTGGTCCTTGACACATTTTCGTTTGTTTGTCGTCATTTTTACGTCATGTGTTAGGTCGTAATATCGTAAACTATGTCCAAAAATGAGTTAAATATGACGCGTCTCTGCTGGCTGGATAAGCCCTTATAAAATACTTTTGTTAGGTTTTCTTCGAAATTAGTAAAATTGATCACTTTATTTATTTTATTTGGTAAATAAACATTTACTACACTATTGTTTAGTAATGTTTCAACCCTCCGCCTAATAAGCGCTGCAGTCATCCGTTGGTTTCTGTCTTGCCAATATCTAGAAATTTCATATTCTTGTTTATATTTTTGGAGCAATTTGCTGTAATTTAAGGTCAGCCAGGAGAAGAGTATTGCTAATTACTTTTTGATGCGTTACTTTAAAGATCCACAGAGTGTATTCTGTCTGAACAATAAATATACTACTTTTGTAAAACAATTTGATGGTAACATAAGTAAAAGTTAACTTTTTGATGCCATTATCAGACATTAGTGGGTAAAGCCAGAATGGTTTACACTCTACCCTATGCAACAATATGCACCGCCAAACACTGGGTAGGATTTTCAAAATCTTGTGTTAACTCTAAATTGGGCGTTTCTGAATACTTAGAGTTGACGCAAGCGATCACCCCAACAGAGGCAATATGAAAAATGCATTATACATTACCTTTAATCTCATTAAACCCCTCTGAAGAACGGGCTCCAATTTGTACCTAAAAAAATACATTTGGATTATCCGGGCTCCAGTTTACGCTGCCTCCCGTGTGTGTGTAGATATAAAGATATCAAATACTATCAAGCTAAAGTGGTGTTTATAAAAAAGTGCGTTAATATAAATATAAATAATTATAATCCACATAGTGTTAGAGAATTTTCTAATAAAATAAAAACCACACACAGATATGAGTGTATTATTAATATGTGGCATCAATTAAACATTAAAAAGTTATTTAATAAATATAAATCAATTATTTCTTTATTTACATTTGTACAATTAATATTTACAATTTTTTTATAGTTTCATCTCTGAAACCATTGATGATATGGTTCTTCCTGTTTTATATTTAAAGATGTTTCTGGTGTTGTTTGAGATGTTGTTTGAAGCGATGCTTGTTGCTGAATTGTTGGTGATTTGAGTTCTGGTTGATTTTTCTCTCTTCTTTCGCGAGCTCGGCGATTTTGAAACCAAATTTTAACCTAAAAAAAGAAATTGTTACAAATGATTTTTTAATATTTGTTATAATAAGTTGTAAGCGTAATATTTTTCCAACATTTTTTAATAACTTGTTGAATTTAATTCTGTACAAAGTATATTTTTCAAAAAAATACAAATTTTGTAACAAATAAATACAGTGTATAATTAAGGAAACTAACAAAAATAAGGGATAAGTATAACAAACTTGAAAAAATAGCAATTTAATCATTCAGGATGACCCGACCCTAATATCCTTTAACATGTCCTACCGCACTTCTTACATCAAACCACTCCAGTACCAAGTACACAGATAAAGCAAACTCAATTAAAACTTACCCGTATGTCGGCCAGATGGAGCACACTTGAAAGTTTCGTGACCTCTTCACTGCTCAAATAAGGACTTTGACGGAATCTGTCTTCCAGGATAGCCAATTGCTGGCTGGTGAACGGGATTCTAGGATGTCGCCCCAGTTGTCTTTTCTGTGGACCTTCACGTTTCCCTTATTAACAATAATTATACTAATTAATCTTATTACTCAATTAAAATTGTATGAATTAGGATTTGAAATTTGAAATATTATCAGACTTTACGTAAAAATGACATATTTATAGTAAATATAGTATTATTATAATAAGTAAAACAATTTAGTATATTTTGTATCACAACTTTTAATCTTTCAAATTCAATCCTAGTTTCGGGTTTATTGAAGATTTCTACAGATGATAAAATTTATAACCTGTAACTTCTGTACAAGTTATACAAACAAGGTATTGTTTCATCTGTAGCCAAAATTAGTAATGAATTGAAAAAAACACAAGTTGTGATAAAAACATAGTAAATTATTTTATTTATAATAATGGGTTTAATCACATAGTAACAGTTAGTTACTTCAATTACCTAATAGGGTCAAAGGTAGTTATTGGCCACCTACCAGTTATTGGCCTAAAATTAATCATTTAAAAATAAAAAAGTTGTGTTGTTCCCAGTCTAATAAATATATTAGTATCTCGCCAATTACTGTAAATTATGTTGCAATAACCAGAAAAATGCCGATTATTGTACTTTTATGCATGCAAGTAGAAAATTAACAAACTGTGTCTTTAAAAAGCGTTATTTATTTAAGCTTTTTTTGCTCATTTTTGGATTTAATTATATTTCAGAAACTGAGCTTTCTACAGAATTAACGTAATGCAAAATCTCTTTAAGATTACCACTCTATATTGCATGTGCATATTTTGCAATCAAACAAATAGAATCACATTAATTAAAATTTAATTAACTTATAAAAAAATGTTGATACAGATAGCATAAATTATAAAATGATTACATGTTTATTGGATTATAATCGAGTTTTATTTTATTTTTTATACTTCCTCAATTGAAGGAATGAATTGCTTGCTATATGATGATTTAATCATTTAAATTTAAAACAACACAATAAAATAATATAATTTTACATGGATTTAAAAATGTCAGTATTTGATTATTTATTTGGTATAACATCATTTAAAAACAAATTTGATACTAATTAAATTAATAAAAACAATACATTTTAAATTTAGTCTTAATTTGAAGTCTTATGCTATGAAATATGATTTGAACTAGTAATACTGCCGGATCTAAGAACGGATCCGGCGAAATTATTTAATTATAAATATTTTGCTAAAAATATATAGATTGGGTTTTATGCTTCATTTTAAAGCAAATTTAATTCTAATCAAATTATTTTAAATTAAATCTTAAGACATCATAAATATTGATTTGAATTACTCTGAATGGGAATTGAAATTTGTTTTAATTAATTAATTAATGTTCTGATTGTAACTCACTTGGTACTTTCGGAGGACAATATCTACTACACTGTAGCCAAGTGAACGGCACCGAAGGACCTCCAAATTCCCTAAACCCATCCTGGAATTGCACCCTAACATTTGAACTGCCTGCTCTGTTCAATATGTGATCTATGCTAAAATCACTTGGAGTCACCGACTGATTATCCTCGTTTTGCATCCCCGATGAGGTCATTATTTTTCAGTACACACTAAACGCTTTTTCAAAAAGTACTGTTGCAACTTTTTCGATGCGCCCTTGTTATATAAATGCACCAGCCCCACTCTGCTCTGCTGCCCATAGGATAGGGATTAAGATACCATCAATGGGTAATTAAGCATGAATCTGTGGTGGCATACAATGTACCACAAAATGTTCGGAAGCAGTTCATATTTTTAATTGTTCATCCATTGTTTGATTGACAAATTTGTATTTGAACTAACTAGATAAATTGTTATTATTTAATTCATTTAAAATCAAATAAAACATTTTTAAAGTTTTTATTGAACAATTGTCCACACAGCTGCATTATCAGGTAAATTATTTAGTTTTAAATTTTGATTTTATTAGTAAAAATTAAAAATAAAAGTTGCAATATGATTTAAGAAAACATTTAAGCCACTTACAATGAGACAATGTGTTCTTCGTGTGTATGTTTCAGTTGAATAAATATTACATGGCAGTAAGAAGCAAAGTTGTAAATATTATTTTATCAAATAAAATATGATCCAACTTTAAAATTTTAAACTGCTACCTACGATTGGCTTCTTCCATCCGAACGCACATCTACTAAAGGGTAAAAAGTAAGACTTATTTTTATGACGGCTTCAAATCCGATTTGCGGGCAGAAGAAATTAACTCTGTAAGCTTTTACGAATGAAAAAA
>JARJEC010122771.1:0-15316 GCA_030264575.1 Tachinus sp. AB-2021
ATGTTACTAACTTATAAAGATAAACTGCAATAATAAACTACTACCATTATTTATGTAAACCCATCGTTACTTAGTGAAACAACACAGCAGCACATGTACATCCACCAAATAATCACAATTATTTATAATGTTGATTTCTTAACAGGCAAAGGTATCTCGAGCACGTCCTTGCTGTTCGGCTGTCAACACTGTACTGCCGCGTGCATTAGTTTACTTCACAATTTTCTTTAGAACGAATGGACTGTAGTTAGATATTTTACATTGAAAGAACAATACGAAAATCAGTACAAAGAGTTATGATGGAGTAATAAAAATATAGTAAGGAAAATATTGGTAAGCATTTTGCTTTTATCTTTTGCACAGAAAGGCACAGAAATATAAACATTTGACTATGACCATGGCCATAAAAAACAACATCCATATTATGTGTTTAGCAAATTGATTGCCTTTCTAAAACAAAAATATGTAATAATAAATATAATAAAAGATATATAATCAATCAATTCTCATATTACGAAAGTAGAAAACATCAGGTTTATTACACTTGAATAAAGTGGTTTGATCACTCGTCTAATTGTGGCACCCACCGCTGCTCGGCTCGTTCGCCAGACTGTTCGACTCGTGATTAAATGATGCACTTGTACCACAGATTCTTGTAGTAAAAATTGCTATTATTTATATTTTAAATATGTTTCTACAAGTATTGCTCAATTCAATTAAATATTTAAACTGTTTTTTACTTTTATCCTAATTTGTACATTTATATAAAGATAATTATATTTTATAACTCTGATAATTTCTATTAAACGCGCTTTCTTGTTAGCGTATCTTAACGAACAAACAAATCGACATAACAAACGCATTTTTATAAAATAACACAGTAAGTAATGTATAATGTACTGGAAGACGTTCTTGTAATTCAAACAAACATATTGAGTTTGTTTGGACAAGGTATAGGTATTTATACAAAATTCAAATTCTGTTTAAACTAATACAAACTGATATTCAAAGACGTTTGCAATACGCACAAACCCTTACAAACTTAGTGGAAGTAGAACCCAATTTTTGGGTCCCAAATTTGATGATGAGCGACAAAAAATAATGGAGAACGGTGTCCAACAATGATACAAGAATTTCTGCAATTACAGTTGAAAGAATTTAGCATAGAAAACTTGGCTAGGTATATTTTGTCGCACAATTGATTTACTATCATGTCTATTTTTGGTCTTAATTTTAAAATTATAAAATGTTAATATGATATTGGGTATTTTAAAAATAATATAGAATAACCCATAAAAGAAATTTTGCTGAGACTAACCAGTTGACACACGAGTTCTAATAATATTTATTAAACAGTCCATCTGTTTCTCCATCTATACAACTTCTTTATCCATTCATTTCCTTGTACTTCTCCGACACTATGCAATTTATTATATCAAAAGTTGTATAGTTTATTGAAATACGGCCTTTCATTTGCAGCAAGTTTAAATTCAGCCAATGAAATGTCGTATTTTAACAAACTGTACAACATTTGATATAATAAATTGTATAGTGTCAGACATTCATTAATGAAAAAGATATTCTTGTTGTTTATTGATTTATTCCTGACTCAATGTGAGAATCACGCAACTGTATATCCAAATGTTTAACTGAGAAAAGGTACATTTTTAAGAGAAAGAAAAAAAGAGAAATCAATGTGAAAAAGTTGATTCACAAAAATTTCCGTATATGTGAATTGCTACATAAACGTTAGTTGAAATTGCAACTAAGTAATCTAAAATTGTATGTTGTGCGTGCATATGAAAGATCAAGTGAATTAGAATGGATTTCTGGAAATGAGAAAAAGTTCCTATGAAGATTTACTTTTCAGCATATATAAACTATACAACTGAAATGAATAAAAAAAATAGAGTATTATATAAGTATATAAAACTCACGTAGGTAGGTACTTAATAAATTTTATTATAAAATATATAGTAGCAATCCTGAAAACACAGAATTATATGACATAAATATTTGATAAAGTAATATAAATTATTTTGATATATTATACATATTTCTCTTAAAATAAAAAATAAAATACATAACAAAAATAAAACATTTACAAAATTATTATTGATGCAAAGAACAGAACAATAGAATTTAATATTTTGTCCCCAAACATAGTTAACAACGGTAAATATTCTTATCGAGAGCTGAAGAATATTTATCGTTGTTGTCGGTCTTCTCAGCAGAGAAGTCTTTAAAACCCTTTATTTTGTACTCAAAACCCCCTTACAATTTACATATGATATAGAGCACAGAAATACTACCGATATATCTTTTCATCCGACGGATAGGCACAGGCAATGAAGTAAGGTTGAGAGTTATTCTGGTAATAAGGCATTCGGCTTATAGTAGAATACGCAGGTCGAGCCGAAGGAGGCCCAGAAACATTTTGTAATTTATGCGGTAATGTGGCCGAGTATCCTGGAGCATATGGCGGAACTGCATATAAAGGTGGTGCCCCTTTAACGCTGCATGTTGCACAACTGCTACCAGGACCCATAACTGGTGGTCCCATTACAGGTGTACCATTAGCCAGAGGTCCACCTCGATATTGATTGCTAGTCATTCTTAACCGAATTATACAGATGATGATGATCAAAATTGCAATGAATGCAACAACACCTCCAACAATTCCAATAATCAAAGTATCATCGTTGTTAATAGTAGATTGGCCAATGCCGGATAATTTTGGTGGAACTTTAGGTTTAATTTTCTCAGTAGAAGCTACTGACCAAATAATTTCAGGTTCTGTCGTTTTCGGAATTAGTCGAGTCGTTTTTGATATTGGAATTGTTGTCGAAGGTGTGGTTGTTGTAATTTTTCGAGGATCACAGGTCAATTCATCATCGCCTATTTCAACTAATAGTTTACCAATTAGGTGTTCAGGAGCGATACATCTTATTGTTGTCATGTGCGCGGGCAACCAACGCCTCAACGCACGAGCACCGCAATCACAAATAACAGGATTTGTTTCTAAACCTAAAATTTTTAAATCGCCCCTACGATCATCCAACGTAACTAGTAGCTGAGGATTTAGTGTAGTCAATTGGCTTCCAGTTACGTCTAGATTTACACGACTTGAACGTGGTACTGGAAAGAATAGTGCAGGTGGTAACGAAGTTAATGATGTATTCATTAGACGAATCATAACATCATTGCCTTTTAAACCGGATAAAGTGCCAGAAGAAATGCTTCTCAATCTAGCTCCGTGTAAGCCCAATTCTTTTAATCTCGGATGCAATATACTTTGCAGTTGATCACTACCTACTGCAGCATCTTTAGTTTCAATATTAATTTTCTCTAATGATGGTAAGTTTTGCAACAATCCTGGCACATCTAGATAGCCCAATTTAGGATAATTATAAGCTTCAAGAACTGACAAGTTTGGAATTGATTTAAATGCAGTTTTTTCAATACGCGTGCAATGTTCGAGATCATGTAAACTAAAATACCTCAACGAATTTAGTCCATCAAAATCAGTGGTTGATATAGTAGTGATCGGATTGTAGGAAATATTTAAAGATTGTAAATTACGCAATATTATCCAAATATTTGGAAACTGAGAAAGATCATTGAAGTTGTTATGTGATAAATCCAAATCTTCGAGCAATGTAGTTCGTTCAAATACTTTTGTTGTCAGTTCTGAAATATTATTATGGCTTAAATTTAAACTGTTTAAAAATGGAGTTTCTAATTGAGCTACATTAACAATTCCAGTGGCCGCTAAGTTCAATTCACGTACGGTTTTGGGTTCACCTAATATGTTTGATATTGAATTTTCCGATAATGGGTTGAATGAAATGTCTAATCTTTTTATATTTACCATTATACTATCATCTGCTGGAATTTCTTTAATTTTATTATGTGATAAATCAACGGACGATACGAAGAAATATTGACGTTGTAAGGATTTCAGTGGAGGAACCTCAAAATTATTTCTTGCCAAATTAATATTCTCCAACATTTGCAGACGAGCACGTTCAAAAATGGTTTCTGGCAAATCGGACAATAAATTACCTTCCAAATTTAACATCTCAATTCTTACCAACCCTTCAAATGTCCGTTCACCCAAACGATCTAACCTATTATTCATTAAATCGATAATTTGAAGTTGTGTTGAATTGTGAAAAGCCATTTCGCTAATTGATTCAATTTGGTTATTTGCAAGTAATAAACTGCGCAAACGCGGCAAACGCGCAAAATCTAATTCTTCAACAGCTTTTAAACTATTGCCAGACAAATCGACATATTCCAAAAACTGCAAAGTCGCTATTAATTCAGCCGGGAAGAAATTAAACTTGTTATTTGCGGCAATGATTTTATTTAATCTGGGATGAATTCTAAATGAAGATGGAAATAGATAACTTAATTGATTATCAGATATATCCAATATTTCCAAACTGGTTCCAGTGTTAAAAAATTCTCCTTTAAATGAAGTCAATTGATTACCGCGTAATATCAATTCTTTCAAATTCATTACATTGACAAACGCACCTGACCTTATGTTATTAATATTGTTATAAGAAAAATCAACTAGGCTTAAATTGCCCAAATTTACTAAAGCTCCATCCGGTATTTCAGTAATATCGTTATTGTGCATATAAATACTTTCAATACTGATGGATTTGCTAAACAAATCTGCACTGAATTGCTTTAAATTCATAAAGCTTAAATCGGCCACTCTCAAATCGGTTAATTTATGCAATATGACTGGGGGTATGGCACTTAGATGTCCGTTGCGACTTAAATTCAATTTTTGTAATGATGGTAATAAAGTAAACGAGTTTCTGGCCAGCTCTGTTAAGTGATTGTCACTCACATCAAGCGATAACAATTTCACAAGAGCCAACGGTGGTCCAGCTAAATTGGTAATTTTGTTTTGGGAAATTTTAAGAGTGAGTAGTGTATTTTCAAGACCATTAAAAGTATCCGTATTTAATGATGTTAATAAATTTCTTGTAAGGTCAAGATTTTGAAGCTGTTGGAAATATTGAAAAGTGGCAGCTGGCAATTCACGCACAACATTTTTAGACAATACCAAGGTTGTTACACGTTCTGCTATTGATCTTAAGATGTCACCAGATAATGCGGCAACTCGATTGTAATCCAATTGTAGATGTGTAAGACGAGGCAGTCGTCCTAAAGCTGATGCAGGAATGAGAAGTATATTGTTGTCTTTAAGACTAAGATGTTCTAAATTGTCCAAACCTTCAAATGCGTCGTCTTCAATCTATAAATAAACAATATAAATTTTTATATTAATATAGAAATAATATTTACTTACTGTTCTTAGCGAGTTTATACTTATATCTAAACGACGTAATTGTTTAAGTCCCAAAAATGTTCCTGGTACAATATTAGCAATATTATTTCTACTCAAATCCAAATGATACAAATTTACAAGCGCTGCTAAGTCGTTATTGTCCAGTATCTAAACAAAAATCAAGAAAAATGTAATTATAAATAATTGGTATGTTAAAAAGAATAAACAAAAAATTAAAGAATATATAAATCAACGCAAATTGAATGAAAGCAAAACAATGATAAAAATGAAGTTAAAACATCAAATAATATCTAAAAGTATACAGAAACTGGCAAAATAACATTGATAAAAATAACAGTTGATAAAATTGGTAAATTGGTTTTCTTTGAAAGTTCTTACAAGTAAAATTTTTTTGTTTAGACATTTTTTCCAAAGTTGTCATCCCAGTATTACATAAAATTTAAGTAAAAATTTTATGTAAATAATACACAATAAAAACATGCATTATACTTTTTAAGGTAAATTTTATCGTTAACGTTATAAAAACGTTACAAAATTTACATAAAAAAACGTTAATTGTATGAAGAACTGGTGAAAATGAAGGCAAACATTCACAATAAAGGATTGCTACTTTTAGCAATACCATATTTATTAAATTTTATCAAAAATTTGTTTCACTTCGACCACAAAACATTGAAAAGAAATATAATGTAACCTAATCAATCTGCCATGATTAACAAAATTGGAGACTAAAGCAAGATTGAACAAAAGCTTGTAAATTGGTCAACAAGTAATTAACTAATAATACTAAAATAAAAAATGCCAGCATAAATATTATAATTTCTTCAAATTGTGGTTTTCTGATCTAAAATATGCCTATCCTTTATTTCTAAAATAGAACAATTTACTATGTTTTTATCAGAAACCTCTAGAGAACAGGTAAAGAATTACTTATTGATTTAGTCAAATACACGAAATTACTATTACTGCCTCTTACAACAACAAATAAACTTAAAACATTTGTTTGTGTATTTGCACAATCATTTAAGTTTATTCTTGTGAATTCACAACGTACACAAAAGAAACATTCTTCAAAAAGCTGTAAGCAAAGAAAGTATAGGAAACATTTGATTACTAATAACAAAAATTGAAAATTACACAGAATAAATTGTAGGTAGACTATAAGAATGACTTCATATATATTTTCCGGGTTCTGTATTGATGGACACACCAAATTGAGAGGACTTTTAGTTTTCAAACATAATGAAACATAAAAAGGACTGTGATAAGGCAAAAATTACAATCATCCAAGTCAGTTTATAATGGTAAATACACTCAAAATACTAAAAACGGAGTAATGCATATAAACCGATTGGTCTTAATAAGCATATGCATATTTTGGGTTTGGCAGATGAATCAATATGCCGTGAATGCTTGGAGATCAAAAAGATTTCAATGCAACTTTTTTGGCAAAAAATTTCTGAACAAAACAGAAATATTTTTAGTGAAAAGAAACGAAAATCGATAAAATTGTAATGAAAAAAAGCAATATTACTCTTTCGGTTTATTATGATCTCTAAGTGAATACCAAACATTTATTTGACTATAACATACACAAAAATATGACCCAAGGACTTGATTGCTAAAATAATCTCGTATGTAGTATAGATACTAAAATAGCATTGGGCTATATCTCGCTTATTTCTTATCCATTTTTGTATGATACATGAAATTAAGGAAATTTAATTTTCTATCGTTTCCTGTAGTTTTAGTATCCACTCTGTATACAACGGAAAAAATGTAATGATTAATATTTGATAGATATGTTATTAGGTACAAACATTTCATTTTGCTGTGACGCATACTGTCGATCAAATAATCATTTTCTTTCCACGGTACATCATTACAAGATTCCTGAATCCGTAGCCGGAGATGCTGCAAGTCGTTTGTTGGGTGTCGTAAGTCTTCTACTGATCATACCCCAAACATACCCAATGACTGGCAAATCTGGCGACCGAGCAGGCCAACGGAAGATAACAATGTTAGCTTTTTGCAAAAACCTTGTTGCAACTCTTGCTATATGAAGGCGTACATCTTGTTGAAAAATGAGGAAATGAAAATGTAACAAGCTCCAGCACATTGGCAATGTAACTGGCTGCGTTTAAGTTGCTATCAATTAAGACTAATAACATATTGCACCGCATTTCATCATTTCTTGTATGAGGGGTGTGTTGCATGCTATAAAAATGTTGAATTTATGGGTTCTTCGTCGCCGTGGGCACACGTATAAATTCAAGTAGTCCATAAGATTTTATCCTGTGGTACACAGTTTGTTTAAAGTCTTGAAAGTTGAAAGTTATTTCATTGCACCATACTCAAAGTGCGGGTTAAATCACTCTAACTACTGGTTAAATTTAAACTGCAGAATATCATAGTTTAAAGTGTCAGTTAATCTCAAATAACACAATTCTAACATTTCAACAGCAAAATAATATTGTTTTTGCAGAACATGGGCACGCACGATTTCTATATGGATTACATGATTAATATACAATTCGATGTTTGAGTGTCTTTATTAATAAGCAACCTTCACACAATAATTAATATCTTATACACTAGCAAAAGAAATTAACGCATCACTTGTAATTTTTTTCATATTTTGGAAACAATCTTTTTTTTTTGTTTTAATTTTACAAGGAAGACTTGTCAATCATGCTGTTTTACAGATTGTTTTTTGTTTTTTTGTCCAGAGTCCAGATTTTGTCTTTACAGCATGTGTCATGTGTACAGACGTCCAAGTGAACGGTATGCGCAGCGTAACATTCTTTCGATTGTTTGGTGGAGGCTCTGTTATGGTGTGGCTTTATTGGCTCGTACAGAGTTGGTGGTCATATCAAGGAGTAAGCATTACGGCAGCATCATATATTGCAAATATTTTAGAACTACACGTAATGTCTTTTGCCCCTTTTGGAGGGGCATTTCCTGTTTATGCATGATAATGTAAAACCACATAGTGCCCGAATTATACAACAGTATCTTGACAAAGTGGGTATCAACACAATGAACGGCCAATCAGGAATCCCGATCATAATCCGATCGAACACCTCTGGGACACGATGGGCAAACGTTTTAGAGCACTTCCTCGGCTTCCAAACAATCAACAATAGGCAAAGATTGCAGGAAATTTGGAAGGATATTGACCAGGATGAAATTAGATCAATAATTAACAGTATGAGCCGTCGCTGCCAGACAGTTATTCGATGGGCAGACGTTTTAGAGCACTTTCTTGGCTTCCAAACAATCAACAATAGACAAAGATTGCAGGAAATTTGGAAGGATATTGACCAGGATGAAATTAGATCAATAATTAACAGTATGAGCCGTCGCTGCCAGACAGTTATTCGAGCAAGAGGAGGAAACACTAGATATTAAGTCTTATAATCTCATGTTAACTTTTTTCCTCTTTTTGTTTACGACATTTTTTTAGCCCTTAATGGAAGAAAATTTGTTCAAAATCTTTCTTATGGTTCAGTTGTTTTTGTTGTTCTTTTTTTAAACTTTAAAACTTTCTTTTGTTAATTAAAAAATTGTAATAAAGTGATGCGTTCATTGCCTTCGCCAGTGTATTTATTTTGTTGTTTTTAATTCCATTGTTATTTTGTATAAGTATTTATTATAACAGACCGGCTTCGA
This sequence comes from Tachinus sp. AB-2021, assembly GCA_030264575.1. Lineage (NCBI taxonomy): Eukaryota > Metazoa > Arthropoda > Insecta > Coleoptera > Staphylinidae > Tachinus > Tachinus sp. AB-2021. Next base: position 9,005 of record JARJEC010122771.1, read on the forward strand.
TATATAAATATCATTTTCAGTTAACATTAATAAATTCTATAAAGTTAAAGAAGAAAATATAAAATATCTTTTATTACATTAACGTTAAATTAATTTTTCTACGTCCACTATCGTAAATGAGCAATTTTGAACATTTAATTAATCGTGTAAGCGGTCCTTTAAACCTGCCGTGCGTAATATGTGTGATCGCACGATTTGGATTTCTAGTGTGGTTTCTAGGCAACGATCAGTTAGAACAATGTAAATAAATACATTTATGATTAATCAATGTCAAAAAAATTAGAAATCTAACATGTTCACATTTCCAAAGTATTCCAATTAATTAATAAATTAAAAAATAAAAATTGCTTAATTTAAATTCGTAGAAATGTGGTTGTAGAAAAAGTATAGTACATAACTCTAGTTGTAAAGCAATTACGCACTCCTGGAATTACTGCACTCCCCGCTACGCAACTTTTCCAGTCGTGCGTAATATGCTACTTACAACTCTTGATATGTAATATACTATTATTTTAGCGCTAACATTTTCTGGTAACTTTTAGTTTTTTCCTGACATATGTACAAATAATTTTACCGCCAAAAATTTCTGCTAATTTTTAGTTTACACTAACATTTGAGACGTGTGAATTCACATTAATACCAGTTTTTCCATGGTTGCCAGATTTAACTGTAAGCTACTTAACTAACAATTAAATATTGTTCGTGCAATGTAAATTATTTTAAACTGAAAGTTAACTACGCTTTTACTCCATTTTGGAAGGTTTCAAAATAATTATAATATTCTAATTTCAACAAAGTAATAACATAAAATTTAAAAACAGATCTATATATTTTAATTAAATTTAAATAATTTGCTTGCTACATCAATATTATATCAAAACTGATCAACAAAAACGCAACACGTAGAAGTTACGTGTTGCGTTTTTTCTGAAGGTGTATGTCATAACCACCTACAAATATTTCGATAAAAATTTTGATCAATATTATCTTTTTTTAATCGATAGAAAAAATAAATTGCAATAAACATATTTTTAAAAATAACTGTTGATAAGCGTGTCGTAAAAACCTGATTTTATTAAAATAATAATTTCTTGTATCAAATAGTTTAATATAACCACCGACAAGTAATATCTTTTATTGCAATCATTCTTTTTTAAATATAAAAAGTGTAAAAGTGTAAAAATTTCAAGTTAAGTGTATTTGAGTGTAAAAAGTGCACAAATAGTAAAAATATAATAGAGTGTAAAAAGTGCATGATATATTGTAAAAAAATTGTAAAAATAGTGATCAAAAAGTTTAAAAAACTACAAACCATTACTATTAAGTTTATATATATAATAAATAATACAAATAATATTACCTGTATTAAGTTTGATGATAAGTTTAAATATCTCAATCCAATAAAAGCTTTTAACGCAACGGTTGGAAATTCACTAATAAAATTTTCGGACAAATCTAATTGCTGTAAGTTATCAGCTCCTTGAAATACGTCGCTATTAAATTTAGTCAGCCTATTTTGTCCTAATTTCAAACTTTTTAATTTATCTAAACCACCAAATGCGCCTCCTTCAACATTTGATATTAAATTATTGCTTAAATCAATAATGTCCAAGTTAGATTGAGACACGAATGCGCCACTTTTAATAATGCCTGAAATTATATTATTAGTACAATATTTTGATTCTGATATAAAAACAGTACTTATTCGGTTGCTTTTGATTGAAAGAATTTTAAGATTTTTTGGACCGTTAAGAGACGCTCCAGGAATTGATTTTAAACTATTTTTATCTAAAAATAGTTCCTAAAATAAATAATAAAATTAGAATAGCTTATTTCAATAATTATTGCATTATTGTTCAATAATGAATGATAAATAATAATAAAATAATTTTAAATCGACTGTATTCACATCAATTTAATAGAAAGTTGTTAAATAAGTAATGACTAATTATTTACCTGTAAATTTTCACAGCCTTCTAAGATTCCTTCCTCAATCGATTTTATGCTATTGCCACTTAAGTCTAATAATTGCAAATGTTTTAAACCGTGGAATTCGCTACTTGAAAATATTGGATTTAAAGTGTCCCCCAATAAATTATCTGATAATCGCAATTCAAGCAAACTGTCTTGTAATCCAGTTAGTAATCTATCTGTTAGCCTGCGTAAACAGTTGCCTGAAAAATCTAAACTTCTTAGAGGCAATCCTGATTGCGCAAAAGCCTGAAATAATGAAATTATTAGTTATTCTTTCTTAGCATTACATTTCTTACTTGTGTTGGTAACGCTTGATATCCTGCATGTCTTTGTCTAAATGTAACTATAGGTGCTCCATAAGGCAACGTAGGAAAATCACCCTGGAATACTACTCTGTCGCAATCAACACTAATTGCAGGATTTCCATCTAAAGCGGACTCCACTGGTCCTAAGGCACATCGGCAAGGTAATCTTAGTTCTCTTGAAAGTTCTTGGCATGGTCTGTAGAAATTGGTGTAGACTGATAACGGCAGAAGTAGCATATTTATAAGCAGAACGTAAAATTGCATCTGTAAAATAAAAAACAATATTAAAAAATTATATTGTCAGTTTAATTAATTGTGTTGGCACAAGTAAATCGAAGTAATTTTATATAATTTATTTTTAAAATTGATAACTAAATCATTTAATATAATTAGTAAAAAATCGCGGGAACATTCTGAATGAAAGACGCGGAAGGCCGTAAGAGACCGGTTTAACTATTTACATGCCTCTAGGGATATTACAGAAAACGTACGGTACTGAAGTTCGACGTATTTACAATACAATTCACCTTGACATATCTATTCATGTCCCTCAAATTGTTATGATATAATTATCATAAACCGATAATGGAGAAGTAGTATTTTACAATATTCAATTTTTACTCTATTCTATTTATAGATTCTAGGTACACGTTCTGAGCGACATTATATCGTAAAGTATAATATAGTTTAAATTTATTACATGCTAGGTAAAAAAGTAAATTAACAACGAATGGGAACTTGTTTAGAGTTTTTTTGGAAATATTCAAGTCCTACGCAACAGTAATACAAATACAATTAATATTTACTATTTTATAATTTAACCATACTAAGAAACGATGAAAGAAAAAGTGTGGAACGCAGTGTCGATCGTTACAATTTCTCTATGTTGGCATAAATGAGGATCGTCGTAAGTAGAACGTCTCAAAAGCAAAAATACTTGTGAAATTTATAATATGTGGAGAGTTTAACTAATTATTAAATCTCCATAAAATCTGTGTAACATAGAATTAAAAGTTGTGGTTTTTTTTACTTCTGTCTAACAAGAATTGAACGACTATAGAACCACTAACGTAGCGTGGTTGCATTGCAATAGAATCTTGTTTATTCATAAATCTCGATTTACGGAATCACGTTCACGATGGTTTTCGAATTTTCAGAAGAACATAAAAAATAGCATGCTGGAAGTTATAGCGATAACGTAAATCCCACTTTGCAACCAAATAATATAACGCCACATGCTTCTAGGGTTCCCGAATAATGCTAATGTGGATTTGCTTTTATGGATTGACGTTTACTAGACGAGCACTATCCATTACGACAAGAATTAGTATTTATTTAAGTCTGAACTAAATTAAATTTAAAAAAAAATCTGACCCAGTCCGGGAACATACATTTAACATCGAAATTTTGATAGTAGAGCACATGTGATTAAATGTAAAGAAATCATCTTATCTAATTTTTGTATTTCTTTTTCATTAAGTAAGAATTCTTGGTGAGTTAGTGTTAGATTTATTAAATTGATAATATTTTCTATTCCCGAAATAAGTAAATTTCGACAATTGATAGTTATTATTCTTTATTGATATTGGTCGACATTTTAATAAATTGTCCTTTACAAATTAAGAAACTAAAAAAAATTATAAGAAGGTTAGGGAATATACTGGTTTAAAAAAACATTTTTGGCTAACTAATTAATCTTTGTTCCATTTGACTGCAATGAGATCTAGTCCATCAGTATGCTACAAACCTCATAGTTTTTATCACCAATTAACGAAGTCTTCGATATTTTAGAGACGGTATTCTAAATTAGATTTTTTTGAACGTAAGATCATTCCAAACAGTTTCTTACGGCTACAGGAGCCAAGTGCTTAGCTTTCCACGTTCAGAGCAGTCACGTCGTGATGTCTTAAATTTAAATAATTACTTTTTTATATTTAATTATTCCGTTGGTAATATTTATCGCATATATATAAGACTTACCTACACTGCGTTGTCTGTAATTATTAGTTTTTTCTTTATGATAATTTCAAAAATAGCTATAGAATTTTGCAATCTCTAAAACTTAAACGAACTAGACCGGTAACGCATAGAAATTACTATGCGGTATCTGTCTAAAAAAAGTCCAACGCAGTGGTAGGCAAGCATATATCTGGCGTGGTACTAGTTATTGTAATTCTGTTCTAAGTAACTAGGAAAGTGTTTTAATACAAGGCACAAAACGTAAATTTACATCAAATTGAAAATTTGCAAATAACACGAAAACTAATATCTGTTCTTATTGTTTTTATTGTCTCAATAAAACATACGCAGCCTGACGCGTCTGTAAACTTAAGTAGTAGCATTTATTAGTAAATAATATTAGGAATAAAATAAAAATACAACTATATAATTAACAGTTTATTGGGATCGGTAACGCACAGCTGCAATTGACAGTTACTTCAAAAATGGACCGACAACGCTAAACTTAAAAATTTTCTTTGCTGCAGCCAACCTTTAAAATAAAACTGCAAATTTGAAGTTTCCCGGAGAAACAAATATCGTCTTTTACCATGGACACTCAAACGTCAATTGAAGGAGATATATTATTCTCTAAGAAGAACCATATGTTGACTTTGGTATGAGTACAAAATAAGCGTTCTTTTGATTTGAACACTATATATTTTGTTTTATTATGATGCGTCATAGAGATTTACATAGTAAACATTTTATTAGTCGTTAATGGTTTTTCTAAAGCAAATTTTGGTATAATTTTTTTTACAATGTAAGTTTACATTTAACAATTTTCAATAGTTTTGTTCATATTTTTTCAACCCATTCGAGACAGGGCAGGGCGTAAACAAAGTTCAAATATGCGTTGTGACTACTTTCGGACTCCGGTCGCGTCTGATCATCTATTCATTAGGAAAGGTTTGCTTTATTTAATATTATTCAAAACTAAAGCATTGTTACTGTCAAATATAACAAGTATTATTTATAATTTACTTTATAGTAAACTAGCTGATGTACCCGTCGTTGACGGGAATATAAAACTTTGACATCGTTTTTTCTTAGCAGTTATAATTATTAATGAATGGCGGGTTGAGGGAGTAGATTGGCTGAACACAAAACTATCATAAAACGGGGTAATTTTAAGCATTGTACAAATAAAACCTTTATAATATTATAATTATATAATAATTATTATTTATTTTTGAAGTGGTGTAAACCAGACAAAATACACCACTTAACGTTTGTTAAGCTTCTGACAATGTGTGTACCACATGGGAAACTTTTTGAAATAATTTCTTTTAGTTTTATTGTTTATAAAAAAAATATACAATTGTTCAGTTATATTGTTTATTGTTATTTTAAATTTATTTTAAATTTTTGCATACTAGAGCATAATTTCAAAGTTAAGATTTGTGTGTATGTTACAAAATAATTTAAAAAAAACAGGAAAAGTGTCAGCTTTTTCTTTTATTGTTTGCAAGTCTAATATTTTTCCATAAAGTTTTTGGTACAATGTTAATCATTAAAATGAATTCATCCAAAAGGGATGAACTCATTTTAATGATTGCTGAAAACACTTTTAATGACTTTTGAAAACTCCAAATTAACCCTCAAAATAAGCCACATTCACAAAACAAACAAAATATACTTGTCTAAATGAATACATTTTTTTATTCTGTTTGCATGGAAGTATATATAGTGAGTAGTGACAGAGTACGCCATTGCGAGATGAGTACACGACTTCAGTTTGCAAAGATGCCGTTATTTAGCCATTATTTGTACAACTAAAAACACAAACAGTAGAAGAATCATCATCAAAATTTTCATAATTTAGGAAAACACTGATCTAGAAAAAAATTTACGCCACGGTCACAGCTCAGTCAAGATACAATTTTAATTTGCCGTTTGGTCAGCAGAAACAAATTACTTATGGATAATTTCCTTTTTGTCAAAAATGCAATCGGTATGGTATTTCACTTGTTTTTCCACCTGGCTTTTTTCTTTTTTGCGGAAAAAAGGTGACCGACACACTGGTAATACCAAG
>JARJEC010122775.1:0-11371 GCA_030264575.1 Tachinus sp. AB-2021
AAAAAGGCTGACCAAGCTCATTGGTAGCACGAAAAGCTTTAGAAAAATTGAAATGTCCGAGAAACGCAAACAAATATTTAAAAGAAATATATTATAAAATTTGCAATACGTGGTTTTTTATTCAAAAGTATTCGCCTTGAAAATCGAAACAAAACAAAAAACTCTTGAAACACAAGAATTTTTATTTTGATTGGGACATATTTTGACATAATCTTGACATCTATGCCCCCTCCACTAAAAGACACCTTTCAAAAATTTTAAATGGAACAATCCTTATATATTGAAAGGTTTTTATGTCAGTAATTCAGCCGTTGAACTTTTTGCTTCAAATGAATGAAATGAAATTATCGAAATAATTGAATTGAATCTCAAAACACATCATACATATTTGAAAAAAAAACTTTTTGTTGCATGCTTAAGTAATATTTCTATTTTTTTTATAGAACTAAATTAATTAAAAATTTTTTACAAAACAATTTTCACTAACATTATGTTTTGTATTGCATAGAGTTGGATCCGTTTAAATTAAAAAATTATCAATGAAAAATAAAAGTAGATAAAGTATTTTATAAAAAAAGCTTCGTATTTGTAACAAGTCCATAAGAAAATCATAATATAACTCAATCGGATGATTAACAAAATTTATAAAACTACTCTATTTAAAAAATCGTAATAAAAAAATTAAAGAAAACTTTCATTTTAACTCACCATATAATATAAGAACCATTATGTAATAAGTAGCATCATCAACTTACCTAGAACAAAAAAATAGGTGCATGTAGTAAATCAATAAATGATCAAATTTACAACAAATAAATAAAAACATACATTTATAGATCTGAAGAAGCAAACTAATTTTGCCAAAATCGGTTAAAAGCTGTGAAAAAAGATTACTTTTATTATACAGTTTGTTTCCCAAGTGGAGGCAGAAAATCTTAATAACTTTTTCTCGTATCGTTTCCTCGAAAAACTAAAATTATTTAGCAAAAGTTTTTATTCAGCAAATATAAATATAGAAAAATCTCGTATATGCTAAAAAGTTATTTAGATTTTCGGTTTGAAATTAAAGAATGTATGCAACATTTCATTTTTCCATTCCATATTTTAGATTTATGTCAAAAAATTTAATGCAAAATAATACGTGTTAATTGAAAGTATACATTTCTAAATGCTTGTTGTAACAATGTCAAATTTACAAAACACTGCGACAATGATGTCACAAAAAATCCTTCTTAAGCGAAACATTTAACATTCTTCGAAATATTACATGTAATATGTCTAAATATGTTATAAGCAATTATCGAATAACAATATAAAACATGCCTTTTTATTTATATAACAAAAACATGTTTATGATTATTATTCATATAGATGTATATTACTTAATATAACAGAACTATTAATGTGCACTACGATGTCAACAAATAATTCAAAATAAAGTAAAAAAATGTAATTTAGACGTGTTGTAAGGGGCTAAAGTATGTTGCGGTAATGGTTATTGCTATTAATAATAATATATTCTAATGTGTTAGCTAAACAATTATTGCGCTGTGAAAAAAATGTACATACAAAAAGAAATTTAGGTATTATTACTAATAATACGATGTGCGTATAAAAATAATAAGGAATATTCGATAAACCATAAAATATTACAACATTTGATGTAATGGTGTCATCGATTCATTTATTAAATGTCGAATTAAATTCTTTTTTTAAAATTTATTTACAATTCACGCGGAACTTATTGTACTTTATTAATAGCATGGATACTAATTAATAGTTATTTACATAAAAGTCAGGAAAACGACATAGCTCCTCGCCTATAAATTTATGTTGAAATATGGCCATTTGAGCCGAGTATTTTCAAGCTCCGAGTCAAGTGAGGCATTTTACTGACATATTGTGTATTAAATTTGTCAAAATCACAATTTTAAAGAAATATTTTTAAATTGGGCAAAAATCAAGTTTGTCGATAGTTAGCAAAGACTAAATAATATAATTACCAAAAAATATATTCTTGATTGTTTTAAATTAATAAAATCTTTTGGACAATATCAATTTCCGCTACTTATTGTTTTCATTTTGTCTGTCGAACCAACTGCCATTCTTTGCATTAACATCGGTTGAAATGAAATAAGTTGCCCGATCCATTTTCTCGAAATACTTTGATCGTAAAAGTATTTGATATCTTAATCGCTGCCTGTTCAACACTTTTCTCAGTTCTTCTTTGTTTCATTCTTGATCGAACGAAATGGTGAATCCTGCCATATCGCATTTTCCAACCAATTGTAAATATTTATTATTTAAAAAGTCTCCCATAAAATGTATTTGATAAGCGGCATAAACAAGTGAGTGATAAAATGTGCACATTTATGTTAATTAAACAAGCAAATCATATCTTGAGATTAAATATTATTATATACAAAATTTATATTATGTTTCATATAATCCATTTCATGTTTTGAGGATGATGTTAAAGAATGAAATCGAGTTTATGTGACCCAAACCAGAACGAATTCAACTAATTTAATTGTTGCAAAGAATTCGTTACTAATAATAGTCGATTCAGTATAATTTATATGAAATCGTGTGCAATGTAACAAGGCGATGTAGTTTCACATAAAATATATGATATCCACATATAAAACAAACCCGGAACATTGTGGAATTTCTATAGTCGACTTCGCGCTTTAATTATACGAGATGATAATGAAAATTAAAAGTAAATTTCAAACCTTCACGCTTCTATATTAATAGGTTGATTATTCTAAAAAGGAAGGCAAAATAACAAAAACAATTACCTGTTAAAAACTTCATCAATGTGTTTGATTAAAGAAAACAACCGATGCTAGAAGCGACACACAAACACACACACATGCATGCACGCAGTTCGGAATTAAAGCATGCGTTGAAAATTTGATAATTCGTTAATAAGCATACATCCTGTCTTTTAATCTCGCAAGAATGCCTTATTGTCCTTCGCGCTTATTGTTACCGCCATTTATACTCTTTAAAATATCGGCCGTATTAATGAAAATTAAAAATCTATATAACGTCCGCCATAAAATAATATTCAATCAAAGCGGTGTTTATGATTAAAATTATAATAATTTATGGCGTATTGTTGTATTAAATTAAAACATGACCGCTAATTTCAGTTGCAATTAAAAATGTTTAAAAAATGCATTAACTATATTACTTGATTATTACCTATTGTTGCGCGGCAAAAACAAATCGAATGCGTAATGAAATCAATATATTACAGAAATTAAACTATTAAATTTTATTACACATATTAAGTTGATGTATGTGTAAACTAATCAAAAGACTTGCGTTAAACGAGTGCCGCATAGATTTGATTTATTTCATATACAAATATTAATAATCCCATGCAACATAAATTGATTTTGCAAAATATTATGAATAGATAGAACTGAAATGAAATTTGAGTTAGGTTAACTTTTTATTAGGGGAAAATTGACAGATGGCCATAGTCCGGTTAGACAGAAAAAGTTTTCGTAAAGATGTAGTTATTTAAATCGGCCCCAGGGAATATATTTTACCATTGAGTAAAAATTATAATATATTTGTATTTCTTACTCAATGATTTTACACTAACTATTTGTTTGTATTAATAAAATGTGGGTTAGTTATTTTTATTATTAATAAAATATAAAATGTCTGCTGCATGAGATTACTAAAATATTACGAAATCCGTTGGGAGATTAATGCAGTGGTGATGCAGCTTTTTATGACTGATAATACACCTAGGAGCTTGATATCTTCAAATTTCCATCATATTTTTTATCACTCCCGATGTTAGAGCAAGGAACCCCACAAAGCATCATTTGCACTAAATCATACTTTAAAAATCCACCAATACTGATTATTGATTGATTTTAATTATCTTCATTACAATTTCTAACTTAATTGAAATTTCAAATTTATTGTTCATAAAAATTTGTAATATAAATTTTAAAAAAGTTACTGAAAGAAGGTAATACATAAGTTTATATTATATGAAATTAATCAATGCGTTTTCTTATATTGTATTATTACTGCAAACTATTCGAATTGATTTTTAGAAAGCGCACTCATAAAAGTTTTAGATGCCATTTTTGAGAAAAATGTATATGTATGTAATTGGATAAAGAAATAAAAATAAAATAAAATAAATATCACAATTATTAGCGCAATTATAAAATATAATCAATATTGGTAGATTTAATTCTAAAACTAATATCGTTTATAATGACATTTTAAATTCATTCTGGAAATTATAAAAATTAACTCCACAAATACAATTATATATATATATATATATATATATATATATATATATAATATATAAGGACATCAAGTATTGGACATTTTAAATGTTAGAACTATTTTTGGTTTATATAAAACAAAATACAAATAAAAAGTCAATATTTATTACCCAACCAATTTAAAATAAAAGCAAGTATTTTATTAATCACCATTCAGGTGATAGCCATTACTATGTGATATTGTATTTTAATAAATAAAACAACTTTTTATATATCTTATCACGAAAAATATTTATTAAACCGGACTAGTTTCGACCAATTTCTGATCATCACCACATGGTGATAGAAACAAATATGATAAAATATATTTGAATCTATCACCGTATGATGATGACCAGGTAATTGGTCAAAACTAGTCCAGTTTAATAAATATTCTTCGTGATATGATATATAAAAAGTTAATTAAATATTTTATTTGTGTTTCTTCCTACGTTTTATCATCGATCGTACACTTATTTCTTAAAAAATATTTCCTATTGTCTGTTTCACTGTTGTTAATTATATTTTTCAGCATGAAACACTAATCCCGTTTAGGCAAAATTTCTAAAAACTTAGAATCACGGCTGTCAAAAATCGTAGTAATAAAAATACAGACTTCAAAGACCAGACAATCCATTTGTTGTTGACGAGAATATAAATGACACCTAAAATATGATACAGGTACGAACAATACGATTTCGTTCGTCGTCTATTTCAGGATGGACGAATTAGATCAAACCTGTTAAGATACTTTAGGTAAAATTATAAGTCAAATTACTAGGTATCTTGAGTTCGTAGATCAGAATCAGTACACTGGCTGTTGTTTTATGTCTTCGACCATGTTTCTTGATAATCATCAACAAAAAACTAATATCAAAATTTTATAAAAAGCCGCCAATAGTAGATGATCCACATGAAACTATTCAATTTCTACATATGATTTAATGGAAAATAACGTAGTCATATCAAATCAAATTTTAAACTAACCAATCAAAGAAACATTCAAAATATCATTGTTAAACCTTTTTGTTCGATTCCAAAAACTGACATAAAAAATTGTATAAATTACAAGATAATACTGATTATACCGTATGTATGTATTAAATTAATAAATTTAGTAGATATTTGGTGCAAAGATTTTTAATTAAAATTTGACATTTCCATGTCGGATAGACCTTAAAGCAGTGTAGAAATCATCTAGACCGTTGTGGGTGGCTGTAAATTCTCCGGCCTGTGGAAGGACCACTCACAGACACGTTGGATGGAAATTTAAGTCTAGCGAACATGAAAGCCATAGAAGCAAATCCACAATAGTATTTATTGAGGAATCAATAGTAATCCTCGCGCTGTATTCTTGGAATTAGGATTTACCAGCTTTTGATAGTATGGCAATAAGACAAGTTAAAACTATTATTAATATAACAAAACTCATGTAAAGTCCTACAGAAAAAGACTTACTTAAGGCCATTAAAAATTAAAATGCACCACTCAAGATGAGTCTATTCCAATCTTCATTCCAATGCAACCTTTTGTAGTCATGCAATTTAAAGTTCGAAGTTGGGGAGAAAAAGGATCTGTAAAATTTAAAGTCGAAACCTTAATTTCTACGATAGACAAATATGTAGTATGAAGATTTAAAAACATAATTACACCTCTACCATTAGGTAGGTTGATAATAATAATCAATTTTCTTCAGCAAGTGTATACTGACGGTTCAAAGACGGGCCGCATGGTTGGGCCTTCTTCACACAATTCTGCAGGTATATAGAACAGAATTATACGCAATATATCAAACTCTGCGCTATTGTGAAATGTCCAATCGCAGTTCATTTCTCTTCTGTTCTAAATCTATAAGCGCCATACTTGGGATGGTACATTGTAATTATTCGGCCGATCCGCTGGTCCAAGTCATACAAACCAGCTTGACTCATCTTGCCACATGGGCATCGAGGGTAACAATAAAGCTGCTCGTCAGTTTACACCAACGATAAGGTCCGTATGGCTCGATGATCTAAAATCGTTTATTATTGCTGAGATCATTAAGGATAGGCAGGTAGAGTGGAACAGCTTCTAGAGTAGGCTAAAAACTCTGTGTTTAACCATGAAAAACAACAACATTATCCAAAGAAAACATCAACTATAAATAAAGTTGCAAATAAAAAGTTTGGTTGCAAATAGATGGATGTCCTGCACATAAGATTCGTGTTCTCCACAAATATTTAAACCAAAGCTTTAACGGCAAAGTTATTACAATAAAGGTAAAGGATATGAAATATGTTGGCCTGATAGCAATCCTGATTTTTTTCCAAATGACTCCTTTCTATATGAAAATTTGAAATAAAATATTTACCGTTTTACCGATTTGGAACAATTGGAAACTACAATTCAAGCAACTTAGCGTGACCTCTCGCCTCTGAGCATACTCTGAACCTCTTTCGTGTTATGCGTAATTTTTAATCGTTGCGCAAAAACGCCTTCCATAAGCCGGCGTAAGTTGGTTGTCCCATAGTATTCAAGATCACTGCTCAAGAATTTCGTCATATCAGTTAGCAAATGTAAGACAAGAGTTTTATATTAGAATAATGTATTATTTGACAATGAATGGTCATTTATTTCGTTAAATAAAATTTGCTCCTATTCTTTTCCCCGTTATCACAAGCCATCGGCATATTTAGCGGCAATGATGCAAAGTACAAAGAAATAAACAAATAAATAAATTGTTATGTAAGAAAAACGAGTCAACTTATTTTTAACAAAATTGTAATTTTATTTCCAATTTGGAAAAAAGTTAAAAAAAATAGTAATGACATTGGTATTAAGTAAACCGTGTTTGATTCTCTACAAGAAACATTTTTAAAGATGCCGTAATTAAATTTTTGACTGTCAAAGGGACAGTGGGCATGCACTGCGCTTTCGGGCGCTTTTTTAGCGCCCGAAGTGGCGGATTGAAATGCCATGGCGTATAATCGGACCACAATCCTTTCGAACTATAACCCAAGTCTCCTAAGCTAAGCTCCCCTATATACTATACTATATATGTAGTGGATAGCTCAGTTGTAAAGCGCTAGCATAACAAGCTAAAGGTCGTGGGTTCAAACCCCAAAAATGTGACCAATTTTAATCCCGCTTTCAATCCACTGGTGGTTCGGAAGTCAGCTTATAAGCTGTTGGTCCCATCAAAACCCCGCTATGACAAGCCATTGGCTTACTTAGGGGCAATGATGTAAAACATAAACAAACAATACTATACTAATAAATAAAACTTATATACTATACTATTCTAATAAATATAACAATATCAATTGGATAATGGGAAAAATCAAAAGTAATATATTTCATTTCCAAGTATTATGTGGTATGTGTATTAATATCTAATAATAAATTTCATACATGATTTACAATAAATTGCTATTTAGATACAATGCATATTATAATGAACAATCACAATACAATTCAGTTGTTGGAATCAAGTGGAGACGTTTTCCAAAAACTACTGGTCCATTAAGCAAGGTAGGCATTCGTTAACAATCATTGTAATTTTATGCATATAAAGAAGTAAATTAACAACGCACTTCTGATGCCATCAAAAGCCAATGCGCCGAGCCGACTTGCACAATTTCTATAAAATAATTAGAATAGTACAGCATTTTGTTAATAATTAGATATAGATCGAAATAAGAACGGAGTTCAGCCGGCAGCGTTGAAATTTTCAATTTGGATCATCTTAAGCATTCAATTATCTCACGATTGTAATCGAACCGAAAACTAATTAAATTGATTAAAATGATAAAACTCGTTTCGATATCGAAATTACATTAAATAGTTAAATAGTTTTTGTCCTATAGTCAGCATATTTCTCAAGGCTGTGCAGCGCCTGCAGGTCTGGCCAGTTGTATACGCGGTGTGCCTCGATGTTGCGGTCGGTGGGTAAAGGCGGGCACTTTCCTGGTTATTATGCCGAGTGTAGCTACCGACTTACGCGAGGAATTATGATATTGATGATATCACGAGCCTTTCCCCACCATATTCCTCTTGTAACAAGCGCTCTTGCTTGAAAATCAGACGGCTTCACATGGTTATCTCCAGCTTATTATGGTAAATATCTACCAAACAAGTGCATATGGCGTTTTAAAAATGACCGTCCTGTGACTTATTGACAGTGTGCTAACTTCGAACATGAACGAAACGCACAACTTCCACACATAAATTTACTGTAAAGTAATAACTATCGACTAATACATTGGCTCCGATATGAATCTTTAAAGAACTCTTATTAAACATAGTTCGTAACTATATTGTACAGTAAATTAACCATCGGAAACACTATAATTAGGAAAGTTTGTTGGTAATTCTCATTTTGCATTGTGCAAAGTTTTAATGCAACAATTGCGAAAGTAAAACTTTTCCATAAACAATGTGATTGCATTTATATTTAGTATTAAATACAAACTTTTCATTACATAAAACAACACGCTTGATTTTTATTTATGTTAATTTAACCGCTATACGTAGAATCAACTTGATTAGTAAAATTATGAAATGCATGTTCTGTTTTCTTCTTGTTTTGTATTAATATTATAATTTGACTTATTCAATGTGATTTAAAAAAAATTACTTAAAGAATTATTATTAAGTTTTTAGCTGGAGTTTGTACAATATTATCCCAATATTTGATTTCTCTATTGCTCGTAAATATGAACTAATTAAATATTTATCTAAAAAAATATTTTATTTTCTAGCAGTTCAAATTTATCATTTTGATGTGAAATGGCGCGTTGCTATATTCACATTGATAGTGACAAAATGGATTTCGATGTTTCATATCTACTATGGTAGACCCCCCCCCCCACCGATATAAATATATCATAAGTATAAGGGGATAAATGTCAGATAAATTTGTAAATTGTACCAAAAAGAACAAAAATCCTGTTAGAAATATTTTCAGTTTTCGGTTGGCCTTACGGGGTTTATAAAGTTTTAATTATGTTAGTACAAAAATTATTTGAATTACAAATTTTATTACGCTTTCTTTTTTAGTATAATACAAATTACGTTCAACTAAAAAAATCAAATTAAATTGAAAATGCGCTCGGAAACGTAACAAAATTTCTAATAAAATTAGAACTACGTCATAAGTTTTATTTTTATTAGAAATTTTGCTGAATCCCCAGGTTGTATATCATAAGATTGTGTATATATCACGAATTTATGTCATATATCACATTTAGTAAAAGAACGCTTTATAAGCCCAAGTTTAAATAATTTTGGAAATATTTATTTTATAATTATTTAGCATTTCCTTAAAAATGCAAATTTTACACATTATAAGTATATGCTAAAACAGTTTTTTAATTCATACGTATCCAGTAAGGGCAATTGAGAGTGTTTGCATGCGGCAGACATGGCCAGAACTTGGATGAGTGCCGTGTGACCGTCGGAATAGTTTAGGTTTTTGGAAACTAAATCCATTAAAACTATTATCGTTAAATTTTCATTTTTGATTAAAGAATAGGTTTATGTCATTGCCATTAATTATCATTAAAAATGATAATCATTTATCGAAATTAGTCTACTAAAAACAAACTTTAACTTTAATTTAAAATAAAGTTTTAAAAATATGGTAAAATATCAAAAAACATTGAAAATATTTACAAAAAAACTATAAAAATGTTAACTATTGAAAAACATTTGGATAATTGATAATCATTACAAAATATCATTACGATACAAAATGTATATACAGAGTGTTTTTTAAAAGTATCCACCCCGGATATCTTAAAAATTGGGACAAAACAAAAAAATCATGAAACAATTTCTATTGCGAGGGCTATATCTTTTGGCATATAGTTGACGTGTCTGTTACTTTCCTCCACTCGTTCAACAAGCACCTTTCAAAAATTTTAAACAAGATTTACCCATCATTTGAAAGTTCATTTTGTTAATAATTCAATTACTCCATTTTTTATTGTATAAAATGCAGTCTGAAATGATTATCATTCAAAATAATTTGAAATAGGCTTAAAAACTTTAGGGTTTCTTATGTTGAAATGGTCACCTATTGTGTTTAAAAAACTTCGAGTACGGTGACAAAGTGTTTCAACATTATAAAAAATTGACAAAGCTGAGAAATATTGCAAAATATTAAAAAGTAAAAAATAATAATAATAAATTTTTTGTGAATAAATTTTATGTAATAATAATAATGTTGCTGTATGCTGGTTCTGCTATTATAATTTATGAGAATCAGAATGACCTACAAAATCGACTGAATATTTCAATAAATTAAATGAATCTCTGTATTAATTAGCTACTTTGAAAACTAAAATTATAGTCTTTGCAAAGAATGAAGTAGACAGAAATTGTATAATTAGTTTGAACGGGGAAGGTTTGGAGCAAGTGAATCATTTTGTGTATTTGAATACACGTACGTTTAATAAGAAATGGTAGAATCAATAGAGAGATAAAAGCACAAGTAAATGCATCGCGAAAAGTAGTTAGAAGTATGATTGTAAAAAAGGAAATATTGTACAAAAAAGCAAAGATGTCGGTATATAAAAAAGTGTTAACAAAAACTTTACTGTATGGATATGAAGCATGGCTATGTCAGAAGAAACACAAAAGCAAAGCAAATGCAGTAGGAATAGAGTACTTAAGAAGTGTATGTGCAAAAACTCGTGAAAATGAGTCGGTTATGAATATAAGTAGTTTGAAACTAACACCTGTAGACCAGTACTAACAAATTACTTTAAGTTGATTTGAGCATGTTAAGAGTGTGAGGATCGAGTAAAAAAACATACTTATAATGTATTTGGACTAAAAGATAGAAGTAAACCATGTAAGACTTGGTTGGATATTGTAGATAAATACTTGCAAAAAAATTAAAGCCCAAGTTTGACTATTGTACTGTGTGCTACTTACTACCCGTCCCAAAAGGAAACAACGTGACTATGTATGTATGTATGTATGTATGTATGTATGTATGTATGTATGTATGTATGTATGTATGTATGTATGTATGTATGTATGTATGTATGTATGTATGTATGTATGTATGTATGTATGTA
>JARJEC010122814.1:0-19735 GCA_030264575.1 Tachinus sp. AB-2021
TGTTATTTATATATATATATATATATATATATTTATATATATTTATATATTTGTTGGAATAGCACAGGTGGTTGTATTATACAATAATTGCATTGCGCAATAATTGGGCGGGTGGCGGGGGTCTCCACAATTATAAATATTGGACCAATAGATTTGACTATAGTAACCCGCCCAAACTATTGCACCAGGCGATAAATATCCATTGTCTTTTAAAAATATACCAACTTAAATTAATGAATAGATAATTAATATTCATCGATTGGTGCAATATATTTTTGCAGGAATAGCAGGGGAGAAAATATTATCCAACAATTGTTTTTCGAAATAATGGGGGGGTAGGCGGGTTACTATAGTGTTACTAGTGGGCGGGTTACTATAGTGAAATCTATTGGTCCAGTATTTATTACTATGGAGACCCATTCCCCGGCCCAATTATTGCGCAATCCAATTATTGGATGTTATCCCCGCCTGCGATGTTTCTGCAAAAATATTGCACCAGGCTATAAATATCAATTGTTTTTTTAAATAAATACCAACCTAATGTAACCAAATAAAAACACTGCAGTATTTGCAGTGGAGATATTATCCAACAATTGGTTTGCGTAATAATTGGGCGGGTGGGCGGGTTACTATAGTGAACTCTATTGGTCTAGAATTTATTACTATGGAGACTTATTCACCGGCCCAATTATTTGATGTTATCCCCACCTCCAATCTTCTTGCAAAAATATTGCACCAGGCTATAAATATCAATTGCTTTTTTTAATAAATACCAACCTAATGTAACCAAATAAAAACACTGCAGTATATTTGCAGGAATGGCACCGGTGGAAATATTATCTAATGGATTGCGCAATAATTGGGCAGGTGGGCGGGTCCTCATAATTATAAATGTTGGACCAATATATTTGACTATAGTAACCCGCTCGCCCATCCAGATATTGCGTAAAGTAATTATTGGATGTTATCCCCGCAAAAATTATGCACAAGGCGTTGAATATCCATTGTCTTTTAAATATGCGCCAATCTAAATTAATTAAAAGATAATTGATATTCATCGATTGGCGCAATATATTTTTGCAAGAATAGCACAAGTGGAGATATTATCCAACAATTGGTTTGCGTAATAATTGGGCGGGTTACTATAGTGAAATCTATTGGTCCAGTATTTATTACTATGGAGACCCATTCCCCGGCCCAATTATTGCGCAATCCAATTATTGGATGTTATTCCCGCCTGCGATGTTTCTGCAAAAATATTACACCAGGCTATAATTATCAATTATTTTTTTAAATAAATACCAACCTAATGTAACCAAATAAAAACACTGCAGTATATTTGCAGGAATGGTACAGGTGGAAATATTATCCAATAGATTGCGCAATAATTGGGCAGGTGGCCGGGTCCTCATAATTATAAATGTTGGACCAATATATTTGACTATAGTAACCCGCTCGCCCAACCAGATATTGCGCAAACTAATTATTGGATGTTATCCGCGCAAAAATTATGCACCGGGCGTTGAATATCCATTGTCTTTTAAATATGCACCAATCTAAATTAATTAAAAGAATTGATATTCATCGATTCGTGCAATATATTTTGCAAGAATAGCACAAGTGGAGATATTATCCAACAATTGGTTTGCGCGGGTGGGCGGGTTACTATAGTGAAATCTATTGGTCCATTATTTATTACTAAGTAGACTTATTCACCGGCCCAATTATTGGATGTTATCCCCACCTCCAATCTTCTTGTAAAAATACTGCACCAGGCGATAAATATCAATTGTTTTTTTAATAAATACCAACCTAATCTAACCAAATAAAAACAGATATTCATTGCCTGGTGCAATATATTTAGCATAGATATTATCTAATTGGTTTTGCGCAATAATTGGGCGGGTGGGTGGGTCACTATAGTAACAAATATTGATTTGGGTGAGGGGGATAACTTGCTAGTTTCACACTAAAATCCACGTAATTTTAAACGACTCCAAAATCTATACTTCAAACTATCTCAAAAATTCTATAAACATTTCTTGAAATTATTCCACACAAATTACAACAAATTTCGCAATAAATCCAAAGAACTTTGAATTTACGATGCTTGTCTGTATGCTTTCCATAATTTTTAAATAAATTTATTTTTTTTTCTATTTCAAAATTGTTTATCTTAACAAATTAAATGCGAAGTATTGCGACGTGTCTTGCTTTCGTGGGCGACCAAACAAATAATGTCCGTGGGCTATAATAATCCCAATGCCGAGCTGTTAATTAATTAATTAATAGCATTCCTGATTATCGGAACGTGGCGAATCTTTGCGTTCTCTCCGTTTTGCTAAAATCGAATTTTTCCGTGGATGTTATGCGGAATTTTTGGTAGCTCGCCAATTGCGCGATTATTTTTGCGCGAACAATTTTTGGTAACCTTACACTTGCCTCCGCTCAATCATCTCCGTCTATTAATTAGCATTTGAATGATTAATAGAAATTGTATACTTCAGCTTAAAGTAACTTGAAAATTATCGATATAAAATTGCAGATATCGGGGCGAAAAGGCCGCAAGCCACAATTCTAATTCAAAAGAATGTTTGTTTTGTATTTAAGTATACAATGATAGGCGTTGATTGCATACTCCGATGTACACAGAACATATATAAAGATTATATTTCAAAAAATCAATTAAAAGCACAGATTATGTTAATATTTGAGTTTTAATTTGCATTGATCAATGAATTGAGATTGTTGCCCGGATTCTTCAATAATTGAAGACCTCTGGCAATAAGGCTATTTATTTTGTTTGTTTATGTTTTACATCATTGCCCCTAAAGCAAGATGGCTTGTGCTAACTCTAACTGGGTTTTGATGGGACCAACAGCTTATAAGGTGACTTCCGATTATTATACAAGTGCATTCTCAAAATGATTGATGTGCGTCGGAGATTTGTCTCAAAAGAGGACATAAATAGACCGCCATTAAATGCATTTAGTATAAAATACAGTGTTGCTGTAGAATATTTTTTTGCACAATATGCGCTCAAACAGAAACAATTATTTCTGCATAATTTTAATTGTAAGTTTGTAATTTTTTTAAAAAAGCTGTGGTGGCTGGATTAATGTTAAGAGAGTAGTGTTTGAAAACGGGAACACATTTCGTTTTCGTGAAAATTCCCGCATCGCCGGGTGCAAACGAGGCGTGAACGCGGCCCGCTCACACGTACACTCTCCTCAACTCAAACTCAACTTCTTGACATATCGCACGCTTTTATATTCATTTCATTATTATTAGTTTTAAATTTAGTTTAGTGCCTCTCCTGCATGCGTGCGTGCGTGTGTGTGTGTGCGTGTCAGTCGATTCTGTGTGCGAGGCGCGTGCTCTCTTCGTCAACATCTGGACCACGCGTGTGTTATTCGATTACAATCGAAATCCCCATCGACATGATGATCCGATCGCTATAATGGACCGGATTATCATTGCGTCACATCGAGGAGGTAAAAATAGCGGAATTAATTACGTACGTTGGTGGGTTCTTTGCTTGCTTTGCTTGCCTGCCTGCCTCTGCCTGCCTGTTTGCTATACGTGAGGTGACGATTCCATTAAAACCCAATTAATACAGTTCCTAGAGCTTTGCCTTGTAATTAATTAATCAGTTTCAATGGTGCCACTTGAAGTAAGCAAAACCGCTTTTGAAGATTAAAGCAAATCACTAATGTACAGATTATATTTGCATTTCCTTAAAAACTTGGCTTGAAATTTAGAAATTTCCCGTAACTTAACTTGAGTCGGATTATCACGGAACCAGTATCATTTTATAAAAGCAAAAATAAGATAGAATAAGCAGTTTTGCAAAGAAGTCGCACGGCACGGACAGACAAAAATATTGCTTTATTTCGGATTTTTCAAAGATGGTCGGTTTTATGTTCTACTGAAAACAACCAATTTTCCAACTAAAGTGAAACTTTTGAAACGAACATATAAAAAATAAATATATCCATCAAATATCTTAATATGTCCTATGTTCATATTTTGAACAATCATGTATAAATATAAAAATCATTTTTGCAGAAATTCATTAAATATGTCCATTATTTTGAACCACTCTTCATAAAATATAAAAATTACAAGATTTTTGTAAGAATTTCATCAAATATATCTAATTATGTCTTATTATTTTGAAATGCCCTGTATAAAATATAAAAAAATCTCGTTTTTTGCAAGAAATGTTGGAATATATCTAATAATATTATTTTAAACTATCCTGTATAAATTATATAAAATCGGAAGTTTTTTGTCAGAAATATATATATATATATATATATATATATATATATATATACAAAAATATAAAAAAATTGCTTTTTTTTTNATTTTGACCACTGTATAAAATATAAGATTTATGTCCATTATTTTGAACAACCCCGTATAAAATATATAAATTTGTTCATGATTTTGACCAATAAAATGTAAAAAATCGAGTTTTTGCAAGAAACTATACTTCTAAATATGTCCGTTAATATGAAAATATAAAAATGTTGCAAGAAAATCATCAAATATTTAAATATGTTCATATTTTGAACAACCATGTATAAATATAAAAATCATTTTTGCAAGAAATTCATCAAATATGTCCATTATTTTGAACCACTCTTCATAAAATATATAAATTGCAAGAGTTTTGTAAGAATTTCACCAAATATATCTAATTATGTCCATTATTTTGAAATGCCCTCTATAAAATATAAAAAATCCCGTTTTTGCAAGAAAATATTGGAATATATCTAATAATATTATTTGAAACTATCCTGTATAAATTATATAATTTTTTGTCAGAAATATAAATATATTTTGAACGACCCTGTATAAAATGGTCTTTTCTTCTCAAGAAATTCATCAAATATTTAAATATGTTTATTTTAAACAATTATATAAATATTAAAATCGAAAGCCTTTTTCGCAAGACATTTATCAAATATGTTTATTATTTTGACCACTCTGTATAAAATATAAAAAATTGCAAGTTTTTTGCAAGAATTTCATGAAATATATCTAATTATGACTATTATTTTGTAATATCCTGAATAAGATATAAAAAAAAAATTGCAAGCAAAATGGAATGAATATATTTGTTTAAATATGTCCATTATTTTGAACTATACTGTACAAATTGTAAAAAATTTGAAAACTTTTACCAGAAATACATAAAATATATCTAAATAAACATATCCATTATTTTGAACGACCTTGTATAAAATATAAAAAGATTGCAATTTTTGCAAGAAATTTATCAAATATTTAAATATTTTCATTATTTTGAACAGCCCTCTATAAATATTAAAAATTTGAAGTATTTTTTGCAAGAAAATCATCAAATGTATCCAAATGTGCAAAATCTAAAAAAATTGAGTTTTTTTTGCAAGAAATTTATCAAATATATCTAATTATGTTCATTATAAAATATAAAAATTCAAAGTACTGATGCCAGAAATTCAAATGTTTATTATTTTGAATGGCGCTGTATAAAATATATAAATATGTTAATTATTTTACTGAATCCTCTATAAGATATAAAAAATCGCAAGTATTTTGCAAGATATTTATCGAATATGGTCATTATTTTGAACGACCCTGTATAAAATATTAAAAATCGGAAGTTTTTTCGCAAAAAATCATCAAATATATTTAAATATTTACATTATTCTGAACGACCCCGTATATAATATAAGAAATTGAATTGTTTTTGCAAGAAATTCATAAAATATTTAAATATGTACATTATTTCGAACAAACCTGAATGAAATATAAAAAATGATTTTTTTAAAAGAAATTTGTGAAATATATCTAAATGGACGTTATTTTGAACGACCCTGTATAAAATGTAAAAAAAAATTCTTTTGTAAGAAATTCATCAAATATTTAAGTATATCCATTTTTTTTAACCCTGTATGGTATATATATATTTATGTATTTATATATTTATATTTATATATATATATATATATATATATATTACAATTTTTGCAAGCAAATATATCTAAATAAGTTCATTATTATGAACGATCCTGTATAAAATATTTAAAAAATATCAACTACTGCCCACCAGAATTAAGTTGAACCAAAATTCAAATATTCGCGCCGTACAAGCTGAGGAAAAGCGCAGGGGATATTATCCTAATTGGATTGCGCTATAAATGGATGGGTGGGAGGGTTGACTATAGAAACCCGCCCAGAAATTGCGCAAACCAATTAATTAATGTCATCACCACTTACGATCTTTTTGCAAAAATACTGCATCAGTCTTATAAGTAAACATTAACCTAACCTAATTAAATAAATACTACATTTATTGTTCTGAGTAATATATTTGCTGGAATAACGCAGGTGATATTATTTATTTATTAATAAATGGATTGTGCAATAATTGGGCGGGCGGGTAAATACTGCATAGATGGAATTTTACGCCTCCTGTCCAACTCATTCCCATTCTCTCGTTGCCCGTATCTCCAGTCCCCTCCTCCCAAATTCTTTGACATTAATACCGTTTTAAATATCAAAGTTTCGCCATTATTTTGAACAATCCTTTATAAAAATTATTCCGCATTTATCAATACACAAGGGGATGTTCCGCACGCTTTTTCAATCGCATTTGCTCACTGTCTGTATCCCCATCATTAAAGTGTTTCAATTAACTTGCAATAGAAGTTTCTTTTTAAGATCTGAACGAAACGCACGAATTTGAATGCGTGTCACATATTTTGGCGCGAATTATCAATTTGGCAAAGGGGCGGGGTCAAAAGTATAAGTGGGAGGGGCTAATAATATCCAGAATTTATCCCCGGCAAATTAACGAACTATATAAAATGCTTGTTGTAGCTCACGATGATGGCGAGTGGCACATGCTAGAGGTGACGTCGGGCGGAGAATGCTGGCTTCTGCAACGTAACCTGGAGAACTTTCGGATGCTCGACTCGCAACTGCATCAGTGCATATACGACAGAAAGATATCGCAGCTGCCCGATCTGACGGCCAATCGGCTCAGCGAATCCGAGGCGGAGTCCACGTTGCTTGAGTACCTGGAGCGTTTCTGCGAGATCGCAGACAACTCCATCAATTGCGGCCCCGTTTTGAACTGGCTGCAGATGGACAACAAAGGCCATCGTCTATTGGTGCCTAGCGAGGAGAGCAGATCCATCAATACTCCCGCCGTTGCCGCAGCCTACAGCGTCCGCAGATATGTTTCGCAGGTATTTTCGGCGGCCTCTGTATAACATATACAGGGTGCATTAATTATTTTTGCTTATTTACAAGTCCAAATTTTTTGAGGCAATTATTTCCAGATTTATATAATTGAAGCCTTGAAAATCTTGAGAGCTTGTGCTTAGGTTTTAAGCTTAAAACTGCTCACAAATCCAGCAAAAGATAAGTCCTTTTAAAGTATTCAAATTTTGAAGCTCAAAAAGTCTAAACCTATTCAACAAGCAGATAAGGCTATGATGATTTCAAGTTACTAGCTATAGTATAAGGCCTTTAATAGTTTTAATTATTTGCTCGAAAATTGTCTATAAGACCAAATTTTGTGTTTCTTTCTTTAGCAAATGGATAAGGCCTAAAATATGTTTAATTGTTTACTTTTGCTGAAAAGTTCAAATTTTGTATTTCTTTCTTCAGCAAATGGTCCTTAAATATTTTAAATTCTTTGCCAGAAAGTTGTTCATAAGTAAATTTTGTTTTGTTTTTTTTTTTTTGAAAATATATAAGGTCTTAAATATTTTAAATTGTTTGCTCGAAAATTGCTCAAAAGTGCAAATTTTTTAAATTGATGTTGAATTGTTTAACATGCAATATTTCTTTTAGGCTCGTGACGAATTAAACCTGGAAGTGGGCGACATGATTTCTGTAATTGATATGGCAAGTCCGGGCGAGTCGATTTGGTGGCGCGGCAAGCGTGGCTTCCAAGTGGGTTTTTTTCCGCAACATTGCGTCCACATCATCGGCGATAAGGTTCCGAGGAACATGCCATTTCCCGCTCCCGTGGTTGGTTCCCTAGCCCTCAGTCCGATAAAGCCTGTATTGAGAAAACACGGCAAACTGATTGCCTTCTTCCGCAGCTTTATTCTTAACCGACCGTCACGCAGAAGACTCAAACAAAGCGGGATATTAAAAGAACGCGTATTTAGTTGCGATCTGGGCGAGCACCTGCTCAATTCCGGCAATGAGATTCCGATGGTTTTGAAATGCTGCGCGGAATTTATCGAAACGCACGGAATTGTCGATGGAATTTACAGGTAAAATCATAACTTATGAAAATATCGTGACGTAATCATTTGAATCGATTTCAGATTATCTGGAGTAACATCGAACATACAAAAATTGAGGAACGCTTTCGACGAAGATAGGATTCCGAATTTATTAACCGAAGATATTTTGCAAGATATTCATTCGGTTGCGTCTTTATTGAAAATGTATTTTCGGGAACTGCCCAATCCGCTTTGTACGTACCAATTATATCAAGGTTTTGTCAATGCGGTTCAAGGTTGCAGTGCCTCGATGCGTAATTCCGAGACCGATCAAGAGAGGCTGCTCAAGATGAGGGAAGCTGTTCAGAAATTACCGCCGCCCCATTATAGGTATTCAACTAAAATAACATCGTTTAACTAAATTAATAATTGAAGGGGTGAGTTCAAGAGCCAGGCAGCCCCATTTTAGTAAATTTGTGGTAAATAAAGAAAGACGTTTTAGCAGCTCCAGGATCTGTCCGATTCTTGCTGAAAATAAAAATTTAGGGAGTTCTATTATAATATGTAACTTTAGGAGGAGCAACCTGTTTTTTGCACTAAAGGATTCGGCTATTTTTTTAGCTTTGAATAAAACCATAAAACGAATTTCTTTAAAAAGGCGAGCTGCCCGGTTCTTGCACTCATCGCTTCAATTATGTAAAATTTTAAGATATATAGCTTAACCTAACAACCATTTTAAATTTTAAATTTATTAATTTGAACGCAGGACATTGGAATATCTGATGAGGCACTTGGCGAAAGTTGCCAAACACGGACATAATACCGGGATGACCACTCGCAATGTTGCCATTGTTTGGGCACCGAATTTGTTACGTTGCGCCGAACTGGAAGTGGGGGGAGTCGCTGCCTTGCAGGGTGTCGGCGTTCAGGTAAATATACCGAAATCAGCCGGTTAAATGTTATTTTTTATTTTATTAAAGGCCGTTGTAACGGAATTCCTGATATGCTACACCGACCTGATTTTCTGTGATAACCTGCCGAATTTGGACAGGCCGATGACAATGCTGGATTCTGTGTCTTCTCCAAAACGCTCGAGGCCGAAAAGTCTTGCTATTTCCACGCCAACGAAACTCATCACATTGGAGGAGGCACGCTCGAAACATCTTTTAAGTAAGGAATGCGGTTATATTGAAGTGGGCGGCGGGCCGGACAGTCTTCCAAAGAAATATCACACGATCATTGAGCTCCCGCACGGCGCTAGAAAGCGCGGCCTTGCGAAACGTTCATCACCGTCGGGTTGGCGATCGTTTTTTACGAAATCCAGGAATGCTTCGCAGGGCGTTTTAAACAAGGCACGGAAAGCTTCCACGCCTGGAATTATTATTGCTGTAAGTTGTTTGTAACATATATGTGCATGTGAAAAATTGAAATGAAATGTTTGCGTTTACAAATAGGAAAAAGCGGTTACTGAATCCGACCTGACTGATATGAAACGGAAGCTGAGGAGCGTTAAATCAGCGGAAAGTCTCACTTCTGGCCATTCGGAACCTGCTTCGAATGACATCGACATTTTGGGACCACTGCATTGCCTTAACAAGCCGCCAGGACACAACAGGTAAATATATATAGTTCATTAAAACGAGTAAAAATTTTATAACCGTTTTAGATCAGTATCACACGATTCATATTTTGACACATTGCAAAGCTCTTCGCACAATAATTCCGAGGGATCTTTGCTCGATCTGAGCGAGATCCAATTAAATTTTGAACTTGAAGAATCGGAAATGCGAATCTTCTCGGAGGACGAGAGTTTGGTTAGTTCGCCACGGATACAAAGCAAGGACGGGCAACGCAGGATATTATCGAGGACACGACACGACGATTATTTGAGTGCCAATAATTCTATAAATCCATCGCCGAAGAAACAAGCGAGAGTAGTTCTATCGCCTGATTCTATGTCCAGGAAAAGGACGAGACTTGAAGATCAACTTTCGGATATACAGTTCATCGATTGCAACACCCCGGATAATTCGAGCAGTTACACTGTTGCCACCACAACTGCTGTCGTGCATGCGGAGAAACCCGAGAGTATTCCTATTGAATCATATCAGCCCAGGAATAAATCACCGAGAAGTTCAGAGATACCCGACATTAGGTAAATTAAATTTTGTTATTGCAAGAAATATGCTTCAGGAATAATTTTGTTGCCTGAATATCTGGCAACAATGTATAGAAACAAAATTGATTGATTGATTGAAGAGTATCTGGCAACAATCTATATGAATAAAATTGTTGCCGGGGTATCTGGCAACAAAGTATAAGAATAATATGTTTGTATCTGGCAACAATGTATAAATATAAAATTGTTGCTAAGTATTCGGCAACAATGTAGAAGAATAAAATTGTGCTGGAGTATCTGGCATATGAATAAAGATTTTACCTGAGTATCTGTCAACAATGTATAGGAATAAAATTGTTTCCTGAATATCTGGCAACAATGTATATTAGTTATATTGGTGTCAGATTGTCTGGCAACAATGTATAAGTATAAAATTGTTGTTTAATACTAAAATTAAAATTACCAGATACAACTAATTTTATTTGTTTATCCAGCCACCTGCCCAACTATTGTAATATCGAATTCTTTGATGACATAAAGAAGGGTGGGTGGGCGGCTTACTTAAATTGAAATGACGAGATACAATTCTATTTTGTCTACTTAACTTGCCACTCGCCCAACTATTGAAGCCAGGTGGGTGGTAATTAAAATTACTAAATAAAACTATATTTCATTTATTTATCTAGCCACCCGCCCAACTATTGTAATATCTAATTTTTTTTATAACAAACCCGGGTGGTTGTTTTACAAAAATTAAAATTACCAGATAAAGCAATACTACATTTATGTCAGAAGTTATGTTTCTCTAAAAATAACACAGAAGGTCTGGTATAATTAGATATTATTTTTAGGTCGGATATATGCAAGAGGCAATCGTTGAACTTGGAAAAGAGCATCAGCAATTCACCAATAATACCTAAATCATTGACGGAAGTGGATATCGGGTCGAAATTGTCTGCAGCATGTTCGACCACTCCTACGCCTCAATCGCCAGTTTATAGACGTTTGGTCGATTCCAGTTCGGCCACAACCCCGGGAGATTTTAGTCCGAGCGTAGAGATTATATACCAAAAACTCAACAAGAGTCCAGGTAAATGATTTCAAATTGCAATCTTTCGATTAAAAAAAATTCCAAAATGTTTCTTTGCGACCCGGGTCAAATAAGCATTTTTTTTGCGTAATTTCAAAGTAAAAACAAATAATTTGATGAACCAGTATTAATGAAATCAAATTAACAAGGTCGTAAAATTGAAAAATTTTGGAAAATTTAATAATCTATAATAATCAAAATTTAAATGTTATTTTTATGAAAGATATCCAGCCAGAGATGGAATGACATTTTTACAAATTAATAATAAATTGCACTTTGATGTTTGCTTTATTTAGTAGTATAGTATTGGCAACCATGTACACAGCTTTTATCGTACTAATTTTAAAATGTTTTCCTTAATTCTGCCGCCAATGTACAGTTTATGAAGTGAAACTTTTATAGCGAGATGTAAGCCCGGAAAAATGAAACATTTTGGTGGTGGGGGTTAGCGAATGCTGTGCTATTTTGACAAAATTAAAAAATGAGTTTATAGAAATGAAACTTTTAGAGCTAAAAAATGAGCTGAGTGAATGCAAAGAGACATGGAAGTGCGATACGGAAGTGAGGGACAGGGACATTATTGTGTATTTAGTAGTGCAGTGTTGTCAGACGTACGGTAAAAATGACTAATGTACAATCGTATGGAAAGTATGCAATAATTTTCAGATGTTATTTTTATTTTATGTACTTACATCTATAAAAGTTTTACTTCTGGTGTGTGTTGTCTAAGCACACTCATTTTTTTATGTGTAAACATCTGTGCTATGGCTTTGTGGCCCGGGCTTATTGGGAAATTGAACGTCACATGTAAGGGTCATGTGCCTGCATCAGCTCATACTATTCCATGCATAAGCTCGTACAAGTAACGATGTTTACACCTACTTCGTGAGTGCAGCACAACAATTCTTTTTTTATTTTAATTAAGCAGTGCATGATTTTGTGTTAGATTATTAAAGTAAGCAGATATTTTTTATCGAATTATTATAATTTACTAAAATGTGAAGCATCTGCTAATTTTAGAAGGAACAATTTGTACACTGTAACATAACCTCACACTTTCATTAAAATGTTTGTAACATAATCTCATTATTCTATGTTACATTAATACACTTCTTACACTGAAACCTTGCAATTCTTATTACCCTCCACACCCCCTGCTTTTTGATGTAAACCAAAACGTTGAGTATCTTATTAAAACAATTGTTTTTCTGTAGCATTGGAGCACCATAAAAAGAAATCGCTGTATGATACCCTGCCTAGTCCGACCAAAAAGTCAATGGCTCCGAAAAGCCCTACATACGAAAATGTTCTAACAACGATCAGCATTATTTACAAATCGCCCACGAAAACGTTTGCAACCGGCAAACCACGCAGCGAATCCGTATACGAAGATATTAATATTAAAATGGAAAGCGCGCAGGTGCCGACCAGTACTGCCAATCTACCGGTACAACAGGCCAAAATTAACGACGAAGAGGAGCGTCCTAAAAGCTTCAACGATTTAGAATCGCTGCGTCGGAAATCCCCGCAAGAAACGGAAATCGATGCGCTTTTCGCCAATTTAAAATCGACTATCGATAATAACAGTTTAACCGATTTAAGCTTAAGCGAAGTTTTGAATAGCAGTTCGGAATATCTGAACAGCAATCGTACGTCGATGAGTTTGCCCCTTACGCCTACCAGGGGAAGCCCTAACGTCAGCCCAACCGAAATCAACGGAAGTGGCGATACTTTATCTCAGGATTTATTAACACCGACAAGTTTTAATACATCGAAAAATGCCAGTAGGGATAGCCTAAGTGAAAATGAGCCGAGCCCTCCCGAAGAAGACGTCGATAGCTTTCCAAAATGCGATACCACCTTAAGCGAATTATACGAAACGTACGATCAAATCGCCGAGAGGAACAATTCCTGGAACGATTATGAAAATATCGATGCGGTCGACGAAAATAAATACGAAAATGTCGATTTCATCCAAAAACCAAACGAATTAGATTTGGGCCGACCTAAAAGCATGAATTTAATCGAATTCAGCCCGATGGTGGAAGAAGACCCCGGCCAACGCAGCCCGAACAATGAAAAACGCAAACAAACGGAAACGGTCGACGATAATATCTATCAACAGGTAAAATATTTCCGTAGATCGGTCCATGAAACCAACGCACTTTTGGAATCGCCCAAGGAAGACATAAATTTCGATTCGTTGGAAGATAACGTTTACGAGAACGTGTACGAAAATGTGGAATTCAGTTCGGATTCGTTGGAAACCCACAAGATCGAAAAAGAAGAAATCAAAATCGAAGACGAAATCAAAATCCAACCAGAAGAAATATTGAACGTTAAAAGCTTGACGAGCAAATTCGAAACGGACGAAACGAAAATTAAAAAATCCTTGCCGCCCTGTTTGAGGGCTCGCAATATTAAGAACGCGATCAAAACGCGCAGCCTGGACGAGGAGGAGTTCCGCGAGGAATTCGAATCGTCGAACTTGTCCAGGCGGAAATCCTTTGATGAAAGTTTGGCCTATAAAATGAACACGTTGCCGAAAAGTCTGAACAAACCCAAAATTTTGCCGCACGAAACTGATTTGGATGTGCATCTATCGCACGGGGATAATTTACAAAGCACGTCCTCCACTAATTTGAATAGGGAGCGCATCGAAAAGTACAAAGAGGAGCGGAGGAAATTTCTCCACGATAAATATCGTTCGGAATCGTTCAAGGAAGACAAGGACGTTCTGCTCTCACGTTTCAAGGTTTTCAAACAGAAAGACGAGGAAACCAAGTCTGAGCCAAATAATGCAAGACTGACCGAGGTCGAGGTTAAAACGAAACCAAGTGATAAATCGAGTGAAACGAGTGAAGTCAATACAAGACTAAGTGATATGAGGCTTGATTCAAAAATCGAAAACAATGTTAAACCTAGTGAAGTCAATACTAAATTGAGAACTGTCGAATCGAAACCAAGTGATATTAATACGGGGTATGCAAACCGCAGGCCCAGCGATTTCACCACGAGATGCACCGTGGACGAAGCGAGACCGCAGGATGTCATGCTGCGATCGCCTAAACGTTCAAGTATACGTTCAAAGACTGCAATTTTTGAAGCAAAAAAGGAAGCCTCTGATGTCGAGTTGCGAAACAGTAGAAGGCGGGAGGTGTCCGATAGACATAGACACACTTTCGAGACCAGAGAGAGGGAAATAGTAGACCTAGACATCCGGAGAGTCAGTCTCGATGCTAAACCTCCAAGGTAAATTTTTTATTAAATATTTCAATTAGTAACAAGTCTTAAACATATTCAATACCCATCACACACACACGTGTGTGTAATTGTGTGGGCTTATGCTGGTTCATAACACACATGTGTGTGTCATGATGCTGGTTATGGTAAAAAACTCGTGATCAGCGTTCATCATTCAAAATATTATTATTGACGGCCGGATTATTTAAATTAAAAATTGGACCGGCAATTATTATTAAATAAACCCGCCCGACTATTGTAACATTGAATATCTTAACATCGCAAAAACTTTGTGGGTGGGTGGGTTAATATTAATATTATTGGGCAGATAATTCTTGCAATGAGAACATTTTTTAACCGGCAATTTTTACAAATGAACCCGCCCCATCCTCTCGACTATTGTAATATCCAATATCTTGACATTGCAAAATTTGGGTGGGTCGGTGGGTTACTGCGCTCAAAATTATTGGGCAGATCATTTTTGCTATGTGAAAAATTGTTTTTATATACAATTTTTACTGAATGTACCTGGCGACTATTGTAATATCTTAATATCCTAGCAACCAGACAAGTTAATGTGATTAACATTATTGGACAGATCATTCTTACAATGAGAAATATTATTAATCCGGCAGTTCTTGCAAAATTAAAATAACATTTATGCAATGGTTTTATCTATGCACACCCACCCTCATTATGAGCTTAGATGTTATTCCCACCTTCTACAATCCAGTAGCATTAATCACGAGAACAAAGGGATTACATTTAGCAAGTTAAAAATCATTTAATTAAAAAGTTTTACACATTGTACTTTAGCAAACCCGTTCGACTATTGCTTCACTGTTTGAATTACTAATTTATTTCAATATTATTTCGTTAAATGTCGAAAACACGTAAAATGTATGCGAGATGTAAATTAAAAGTTCAGCCATTTTGATTAACATCAAATGTTGAAAAAAATAGAGTTTGCTTGTTTTTTTTAAATAGAGCGGAATATCAAAAATTCTCGAAAAACAAAACATTGATACAAATGGTTAAAATGTCTATAGATGAAGTTAACGCTGTTATTCTTTTAAATCATATTTTTTAACTGTTATCTTTCAACTGCTATTCTTTTAGATGTTAATTTTTAGCTGTTATTTTTAACTGTTACTTTTAAATCGTTATTTTATCTGTTATTTTTATTCGTTAAACCGGAAAAAAACATTGTGAAAATCAATTAAGTCTATTGAAAACCACTGAAAACTCATTGAAGAACTAAGAGTCGATAAAAAGCATTGAAAACTAATCCAGCAGAAATGAAAGAAAACCCAACAGAAGGTTTTCTTTCATTTCTGCTGGATTAGTTTTCAATGCTTTTTATCGACTCTTAGTTCTTCAATGAAGATAGAATAAAATAGAAAACCCAACAGAAACTGACATAATTAATGAAAAACTCTCAAAAAGCACTGGGAAGCATTCAGAAATCATTGAAAAATTATCAGAATTATCCGCCGCTTTTTATCGGTACGAAAATATGAGATATTTATTTAAATTAATTTAATTTGAATTGATCGCTTGCTCAATTACGTCAGAAAATTGTTGATGCAACTGAAATCAACACTAGTTGCTTGTGTAAATTCGCAAATTCCGGCGCTTCGAGCTGATACGGTCCTGGCATTTTTAAAAGTTATGTTGGCAACCCTGATGTGATTGTGGCAGCTCTGGGTATTGAAATGTTAGCAAAAGCAAAACATAACCAATAATTTTGCAGCTGGTAAATGTAAATATTAATTGGGTAATGTATTGAACATAATTAAATGGATTGATATTTCAGGAAAGAAAAAACCTCGCCATCGTACTGCATAAAGGACATGAAAGCAATCTTCGAATCAAAGTCGCACCAATAGCAAAATAATTAAGTGAAACTTCTGTATAAAGGTTATATATTATATAAAGGTTATATATTATATTATATATTGAAAATGTTTTGGAGATGCCTTCAATGGCATGCGTCCAATGTGCACACGACTGATTTCATTCTTATTTATTCAACGAATAGTTTTATTTATTTATAAGTGGCGTGCGACATTTGTACTCCTTATTCGGTGAAATTGAGCCGATGAGACGACCAAAACATCATCATTTTTCTATTTGCGTATTAAGTGTAAGCGCTGTAAATATTTATTTTATATATTATCGATTGATATTTTTTAAATTGTTGTTCATTTTGTTTTCATCACAATTTTGTATTAATCATCATCACGCACTTTACACTTTTGTTATTGTTTTTTTATTAATTATTTTAATTTTTATATGCATATATATATATTATATTAATAAACCAAGAGGATATTATTTATATACGACCGACAATAATTTCGAAGTTTGAGAAGGCGCTGCGTTACTCTTCATGCTTTTCGGACAATAATAACTCTCTTCATATCATTATTTTAGGTTTGTGATCGATCGTGTCTGGATTTTTTTTTGTAGATATCCGAGTCCGGACGATGTTTTTATTATATCATTGTAAATTATTAGATTAATATTCATTAAAAAGTTGAGTTATCGATTAATTCTACCCTTTGTTGATTACCAAATGGCACGATGTTTAGAATTAGTGCGCTATTTTAAAAATGTTGGAAAACGGATTAAAAAATACTATTTTTTCTCATGCATTGTGCTTTATGAAAATAATTGCTTTGATTGGTATCGCTTGCAGATGTTTGGAAAATGATTGGAACGTCAGCAGTAGCAGAATTTCAATTAATTTTCCGATCAATCGAGAAACCGTTTACAAATACGAATAGACTTAATTCTCCTGCGATCGATCGCGAATATACGAGTCAACTTGTTCTACGGAGCCGTTAATTATCCGAAATATAGTGCGGAAAAAGCCGTAAGTTTCCAAATCAAATAAATTAAACTATTTCATTCTATTATTATCGTGACTTGGTACAGTTTACGTGACTACTTACAAAAAAAATTTACAAATAAAATTAATAACATGTATATAATATATATATATAATCTGTAAAAAATTTATAAACATCCGGAATGCTCTTGCTCTTATATAGAAAAGTACAAAATGGCTTCGTCGCAAATACTTGCAAAAGCACACGCCAATTAACGTTACTTTTAATTGGACTTAAATTAAAAAATGGTTTCACCTAACCTATTAAATTTGTTAAGCGGAAATCATGGAAATGTATTAATCACATCGTATTTGAAGCTACCGCGAATCGTTTTAATGCCAGAACTTATTGAATAAATCCATGAAGCTGTCGTAAATCATGAACGTGATGCCAACATCGAGACAGACGCGTCCCAATCTGGGAACGGTTCCCTTATAGAACGCTCGTGGACCCTCGTTTTTCCATATTTGCACCGCGCAATCGACGGTATTTTTATATTTGTGCGACTCCAAACCTTGCATTCGGGTTTTTACGACGTCGAGCGGGGTATTTCCGAATACGGATGCGGCGCCTAAAATTGCCACATTTTACTTTTTTTTATTAACAAAATAATTAAAATAAATAAATTACCGGCAATCGCGCCGAACACCCCTACCAACAATTTAGGAACGGGTTTTTTATTGTCTCCACCTTTGTATAAATCCTTCATGGATTCCATCACGAAAAATCGTATGGCCTGATTCGAACCTTGTTTTAGAATCGTTGCGGAAAGCCCCTTGTAAACCCCACCGATACCTAAAAAATTAAGTTTAAATTTTTACGTTTATCTTAAAAAAAAATTTACCTTCGGCTTTAATTATGGTGCTGACGCCGTGCACGAAGCCCTTATATTTTGGTTGTGGCAATCTCTGATCGTTGATGAATTTCACCTTGATCGTTTCCATCGGGGTGACGGCCAAAATGGCCTCTCCCACGCCCGCCCCCAATCCGCATAATAGTTTTCCCCCTGTGCTTAACGTTCCATCGGCGCTGACCATGCGAGCCCTCAACGCCTCGAACGTGCCGAACCTGCAAAACGAAACAATAAATGGCTGATTTTATTGGTTAATCGAACGACCAACCTGACGGCACTTTTCGGTATCGAGCCGTATATCAGGACACTCAAACCCCTGTAGAGTCCAAAGAAGCCCTTATTATTAACAGTCTTTTTGACACAGTCAACGATGCCGTTGTATTGTTTCTTACCCCCTTTCTCGTCCAATTGCAGCTGCGTCTTGACATACTCCGTTGGGAACGTTATGCAGATTTCGATGCCGCCCGTTATGCCGCCTAAAATTGGTTTTTCATTTTATTTAGCTGCTGGCAATTTTGAGGTCAGGTTGGGTTATAAATCGGAATCGATATATTTTGAGCTTGGGAATTAGAATCGTATCTATTTTGCAGTTGAAAATTGGAATCGATCCATTTTGAGGTTACAAATGGAATCAATTTTAAGGTTACAAATTAGAATTAATTAATTTTGAATTGAAAATTGGAATCGATCAATTTTTAGATTAGGAATTATTTAAAGTTCAAAATTGGAACTAATCAACTTTGAGGTTAAGAAGATTCTAATTCTTAACAACTTTGAAGTTGAAAATTGGTAACGATCAAATTTGAGGTTGAGGAATTACTTCAAGTTGTAAATAGGAACCAATCAACTTTGAGGTTAAAAATGTAAACCAATCAATTTAGGAATTAGAATCAATCAGATGTTTGAATTGGAATCAATCAACTTTAAGGTAAGGAATTGCTTGAAGTTGAAAATTGGAACCAATCAATTTTAAGGTTAGGAATTAGTTGAAGTTGAAAATTGGAATCGGTTAACGTTTGGGTTAGAAATTATTTAAACTTGAAAATTTGGAAACAATCAATTTTGAAGTTAGGAATTACTTGATGTTGAAAATAGGAACCAATCAACTTTGAGGTTAGGAATTAGTTGAAGTTGAAAATTGAAATCAGTCAACTTTTAGGTTAGAAATTATTTAAACTTGAAAATTTTGAACCAATCAACTATGATGTTAGGAATTACTTGATGTTAAAAATAGGAACCAATCAACTTTGAGGTTATTAATTACTTGAAGTTGAAAATTCCAACCAATCAACTTTAAGG